>PVHP010036744.1:0-17803 GCA_004024765.1 Zapus hudsonius
CATCTTCATGTACCTACAGCCCAGCTCCAGTCACTCCATGGGCACTGACAAGATGGCCTCTGTGTTCTACACTATGGTCATCCCCATGCTGAACCCTCTGGTCTACAGCCTGAGGAACAAGGAGGTTAAGGCTGCCTTTCAAAAGACTGTGGGCAAAGCAAAATCTTCCATGACATTCTTATTTTAATTATACAATAATATGAATTACAAAGTTCATATTTAATTACAGAATCTGAAATCAGGCAGTTTCATCCACCTCACATTTGTAAGTATGGGAGATATTTAGCATAAAGCTCATCCACTTGAAAATGTTGCAATCATTTCCTGAGCTAGTTGTCAAGTGTGAACACCTAAAGCCTAAAAAAATAAGAAACCTAGAAATAGCAGGTTAGAAATACTCATCTCTCAACATGGAGACTGATTTTTAAAAATCTTTTTGAATAAACATGCCAACGCAAGCTCTCACATGTGCGTATATATTCATATAGACATTTAAGCACTGCACATCTATATACTATTCATGAGAAGTCCATGTCCATTCACATTCAAAATAAAGAAATTCATTCAGATTTAGATAAGAGACATTTGTAGTTAATGTAAAATATAAATTGTTTTTATATTTGAGTAGAAATTCTTGGTATAAATAAAAATTGAACATAAATTTAGTGCTATTTTAATTTATGCAAATGGCATTTTATGTATTATAGTGCCTATATTCATACAGGAAGTGTTTTAATTCATGTATTTTGAATAACCTGTATTAATGGTGCCTATTAACACTGTATCTTATGTATTTTAGCACAGGCATGCAGCATATACTGGTCAAAAAAGGGTAATTAGCATTAACCTCTCCTCATTTCTTCATGTCTGCAGACTTTGAGTCCTATCTTATTTATTTCATTAAATATGTAATATTTTACCATAGATTACATTAGCCTTATTTTTTCAATACACCGGAAGTTATCTATGTGCGTTTGGGTAACATTTTAAGGTTTTACAAAATTAAAAAGTAAATATATAGTGTTGTAATAAAAGTTGAGATTTAACATTTATTAAAATACTTCCAAAAATCCAAAATGTAGGTTCATTCTTGCTTTCTTTTTTGTGCTAGTGTATAATAGCAACAAATGTCTTTACAGAGGCACGTGTTTTATAAGATAAATGTCCATATTATGCACCACTGTTTTCAAATAACATGCAAATATAACAATACCAATAAATACAAATATATCAGGAGATTAAAAGGATAATGAATAGGTCTTACCTCAGGCCTAAAGCAGGTATTCAAGAGCTTTGACAGAAGTTTGTCACATTTTAAGGACCTCACAGATCTCTTTGATCAACAGCTCAGTGTGGGAAGAAACCAATAACTGGGACAGGGAGATGCAGGCCTGAGCAATTATTCTTAAGGGTAGGCTTCCTCCCATTCTGTTGATGACCCCTGGTACCAGGAGGTGACCTCAGCTTCTTTGGTAGCTTACTGTATAAAACTAGGGTTTATGGTGTGAATTCATTATTAGTTTAGTTTACAATATGAGTCCCCCCCTTTCTTTTCCCCCTCATATCCCCCCACAATTCATTCCATTCCCTTTTACAAACTCTCCATTCTCTGATGGAAAGCCAATAGCTGCATATTTTCCCTCATATGTGGTCCCTAACCATGTTAAACCAGAACATTAAGAGGATCTCTGAGGTTTTATTCACCTATTTATTTATTTATGCTGATATGATTTTTTTTATTTTAGTAGGCAAAGAAATGTGATGATCTGAGATATGTATGCTACTCAGTGGAAAAGAAAAAAAATTGGCATAATGAAATTTAGAGAAAAGTAGACTGACTGGGAGGAGATCTTACTTAGTGAACTCACAAAAGAACAGAGTTAAATGCTGCATATTCTCCCTCATATGCACTTCCTAACCAGGTTAAGCTTAAACTTTAAGCAAACCTGTCAGGGGAAATGAGAAACTGTGAAAGAGGTTTAAGGAATGGGGGAGAGGAAGGCGAGGAAGGGGGAGGGAGACTTATACAATAAGCTAAACCAATAATGAATCGAAATCATAAAATCCTTAGTTTCATACAATAAGCTCTTGAGAAAGAAGTGGGCATCATCTGGTTTGAGGGGCAGTGAATAGAAGGGAAGGAAGCCTAACCACATGAAAAATTGATCAGAGCTGCAACTCTTGGTCACAGTCATTGCTTCCTTACCACACTGAGCTGTTCATCAAAGAGACCCACGAGGTCCCCAAAAAAGACAGAATTCTGTCAAAGCTCTTGAATACCCACCCCAGTCCAAAGGTAAGAGCCTATAGATGAAGAAACTACAGAAAAACATCAAACAACACAGAGACCCTGTGAGATCCAGAATGGTAACCAGCCCCCAGATGGTAGCAAGTGCAGTGCTGGAAGGTGCTACATAAGTTTCCAGGAGAAACTGGTCAATGATATTAGAAGAAAGCAGAGACCACTAATATAAAATGCAGACTGTTGTCACGAGAAGGCTGAACACACATCCTTCTGGGAGAGATCAGAGAGCCAAGAAGTGATCACTTGTGCAATAAAGGCACCAAAATTTGGAGGGGGTAATCAACAGCTTTTAAATTGGCCAAGAAATCCTCTCAGTGTAAAGGAACCCTTAACTGGAATTGGGACTCAGAGCAAAATCTTATGAGAGCCAAACCTTGGACTCCAAAGAGAAATCCCCATTACCAGAGACCCACAGAGAGGCAAATCTCAATAGAATCTTGCCAAATTAGAAATGTGTATCTTATTTAACCTACACTGATCTCACTCTCTGATGGAGATTCTCCTAGTATTTTTCAGAAGGCCGTGAGTGAGCTGTGGTCATTATAACTCCACCAACTAGCCACAGATGGATGGCTGACATCCCAGCAAGATATGAACCACCCCAGGCCTATCGTGCTCTGCCTCCCGAGTGCTGGGATTAAAGGCATGCACCACCACACCCAGCCCCAATTGAAACCTTTGAGAGAGTGGTGGGATAAGCAAGAGACCTATAACCACAGCCAATCAGTCAACCAAAGAGAGGCAGATACCAACGATTTCCAACACAACTTTAAGTAGAAGCACAGATACCCTTAAGATCTCAACAATAAAGCAGACTTAAAACTCACCCACCATGACTCAGGGAACTGAGCAGAAGAGGAGGTAGAATGATTATAAGAGGCATTGTGAAAGAGAATGTCCAGAGACATGCCACCCTCAGCAAAAACACACAAAGGGGGTGGGGAAACCTGGCTGCCTCCTGTGCTCTCCATAACCCCTACCCCATGGTTTGATCCAGTATGCCCACTGATGAAGATACCCAGTGGATTGGGAACAGGGAGGAGGGAAATGGAGATACTAACACAATATTTTCTCATGCAATGTATCTAATTTTGGATAATAAAGATTGGGAGGAAAAGGCTAAGTGAAATAATTCTTGTAGTAGTTCGCTTCTTGTTGCTAAAACAAAGCACCTGACTAGAAGCAGCTTATGGGAAGAAAGGATATATTTCAACCTTACCCTTCTAAAGGGAAGCTTCATGATGGTGAAGAAAAGCCACCAGCTCACAATATCACACATCCATGGCATTGAGAGAACAGTAAGCTCTGAACACACAGTAGTCTGGACTCAACAACCCCAAGGTTCACACTCAGCAATACACCTTTAATCCCCTTTCATCTATTTTTGCTTCTTTTGCTCTTGTAACATCTATATCACAACTATTGCTTAGACTAATGTCTTGCACCTTTGCATTGAATTTTCTTCTAATTTTTCACATTATAACATCTTGTGTTTAAGAATTTAGTCTACTTTGCTTTCTTGAATTTTTTCAGACAACTTACCTTTGATATCTATCAATACCATCTATTTTTATGTTGACTTTTATATCCTGAATCTATGCTGGATTCACTTGTAGGTGCAAATAGGTTTTATTGAGATATTTAGGGCTTTCTAAATTTAAGTAAAGTTTCTACATATTAAACGAAATAAAACCGGTGACAATTTGATTTTCAAATGTTGACACCATCGTGCTATAACATTAAGCCCAATACGAGGCTTCCCATACACTATCTTTGGTTATCCACTTGTTATCTCTGTCTTGGGGAGAGACGAGTGAGGTCCTATGAAGAGAAGGTGACAGCAGCAGCAGCTCTGATAATGACAGGCAGCTAGGTGACGGGAGAGTTCAAGACAGTGTGGGTCCTGGTCATTGGAAGAGCTCTGGTGAGCTTTCACATATCCAAGATCCCAAAGCTGTAGCATTATCTCTAGTTACAGGCTGAAGGTCCCAACACTCAAAGCTTTAGAGCCATCACCATAGCTGTCGGCTAGTTGATAGTAGGGGCTTGAGTCACAGGTTACTGAGTGTAAGTGTGGCCACGGAAAATCAAGGCCCAGAGCAGTTAGGCACTGACTTGAGTGCCTGAAGCTACACATCTCTGTCCTCGAAAGCTTCACACAATGAGCTTCTAAGTGATAGGACCCAGAACACTAGATTCAACTGCTGTTAGTGCAGCCCATGTACTCATGCCATTCAGGAATTCTGTAGTGGTTTGAGTGCAAAATGCTCCCCATGGCCTAGTGTGTTTGTGACTGAGCTTCTTTCTTAATTCCTTGCTGGTGGCACTTTTCTGGAAAATTTTGGAGCCTTTGGGAGATGGAGCTTTACTGGAGGAGGTGGCTGTTGGGGCAGGTCTTGGGATGGTATAGTTCAGCCCTACTTGGCACATTTAGATCACTCTGCCTTCTCTCATAGTGATCCCATGATGTCTGTTCATGTCATGCTTTTCTCACCCTAATGAAACTTCCCCTCCAAACTCTTAGCCAGAAAAACATTCCTTCATTAGGCTATTTCTGGTTGGGTCTTTTCTCCCAAAGAATAGCTTCCTTTAAGAAAAATAAATCATATATACAGGACACATGAGCAAAAGCAGATGCATTTGACTAGATGAAACCAGAAACTTCTGCACAATAAGCAGAAAGTCAACAATTTGAAGAGACAACCAGAATAGGAGAGAATGTTTGAGAATGATATATCTGAAAAGGAATTAATATATAGAACTCTAAAAAGTCAGTATAAAAAAACAATTATAAATGAGCAAATAGTCCTAAATATACATTTTAAAAATGGCCAGCAGGTTAATGAAAAAAAATGTTTAGCATCACTAATCATCAGGGAAACAAAAAAGTCAAAAGCCAAATGAGATACTCCCTTACACCAGTAAAAATAGACTATCAAAAAAGACAAGCTTACCAGTGCCAGAATATATGTAGAGAAATAGTAACTCTTAAAAATTGTTGGTCTAAATGTAAATTAATACAGCTTTTATGGAAACTGTATTGGTGAGTAGGATTGTATAATCGAAATGTGAAAATAAAGAAAACACATCTAAGAATTTAAAAAATTAAGAATTGATCTAGCATTTGGAAAAATCCTCAACTGTGTACAAATTCAAATTATTTGTCATCCACTAACAAACAAAGAAATAAAATGTGGAAAGTATGAACAAAGGAATAATATTCAGCCATTAAAAACAATCCTGAAATATATATGAAGTTTATTAAAATGGAGTAAATTAAGATAAAAGTCAGTGACTGAGTATTATCACTAAAATTTGAAATACTTAGAAGTTATTCTCATACTAGTTGAGAACTGAACCATAGTCAGCAAAAACTGGAGAGAGTAGAGACATAGAGAGAAATCAGGAAAGTTAGGTGATATGTATTAAGTTAGACTTAGATAGACCAAGAGGCTTTTCTATAGTAGGGTGGCTATAGATAAAAACAATGTATTGTACACTTTAAGTAGCTAGAAGCAAGGATTTTTCAAAGTTTTCACCATGAAGAAATGACAAGCGTTTGAGGAGACAGAAATGTTTAACAAGAATTTTAACAATGTACAATTCATCCATGCATAAAAATCTCATGATACATCACTTAATATGTACAATTTTATGTTTTTCATTTATCAGTGAAAAATAACGTTAATTTATAAGAAGTAATTTTCAACTTGGTCCCTACAGACTAACTAATTGCTTCTTCTCTGAGAAGTGAAAGATGAAGAACTTCAAATATTCTCAGCAGAGAACTCTCTAGAGATCTCTGAGTCTATATCACCCTCACCAAATCTCTGCTTCAGAAACACGACTCGACATGACATCATCTCAGCAAAGTCATACTGCATGCTGTGTCCCCGGGATGTCATTCATTCATCAGGATGGTAATCACTCTGGCCTGAGGATTTACTATGAGCCTTCAATCACAGTTAGAGAAAAGCTTTCAAGATAAAAATCACATTGAATAACCTTTAAGTGATAATCACCTTAGAGATATGGTATAGACCTTTGTTATTTAACACTGACAGGCACAGTCTTGGAATTAAGAGATGAGTGTGATCTTATGTTGATTCTACAAATATGGAAAAAGAACATGACTCTTGCAATGGTACATTTAGAATTAATAGTAGATTCAAAACTTGGACCATATTTTTTAACTTCTCTAGGTCTCCTTACAGGGGAGAGAGAGAGACAGAGAGAGAGACAGAGAGAGAGAGAGAAGAGAGAACAAGCTCTCCTAAAAGTATATATTCAAAATTTCATGGCTGGTTTTTATAATTGTGGATTAATTGCTTTATACTGAAAGCTCTTTATTTTTTTAGAAAACAGGGAAGTTTTTATATTTCATAAACACTTAAACATGAAGTGTAATTCATGCAAAAGCAATGGACTACCAATATCTTCTATGAGCTTCTCAAAAATAGAAAGATGTCTAGTTAACAATTATATAAATGTTTGAAACATACATAACCGATTAAGATTGCTGAGTTATTTGTATATAATCGATTCACTAAATTTAATTCTGAATCCCACGTTTACTTTGTAGAACCTATAAGTATAGTTAATCATTGAAATAAAAGAATATTTTTATATTTTACAAATTCATTTCAATTTCTGAGTCATTCTATTTCTTCTTTCTCATTGCTACAGAGCATCTAATGACTGTCAGAAATCACTGATGGAGAACAGGACAGAAGTGACACAGTTCATCCTGATGGGACTGACCGATGACCCAGATCTGCAAGTTCCTCTCTTCATAACCTTCCTCCTCATCTACACCATCACCGTGGTTGGGAACCTGGGCATGATCCTGCTGATTCTCCTGGACTCCAGGCTCCACACTCCCATGTACTTCTTCCTAGGTAACCTGTCTCTGGTGGATTTTGGTTACTCCTCAGCTGTCACTCCTACAGTCATGGCTGGGCTCCTTACAGGAGACAAAGTCATTTCCTACAATGACTGTGCTGCTCAGATGTTCTTTTTTGGAGCCTTTGGTACTGTGGAAAATTACCTGTTGGCCTCCATGGCTTATGACCGCTACGCAGCAGTGTGTAAGCCCCTGCATTATGCCAGCACCATGACAACAAGCGTGTGCATGTGGATGATCATTGGCTCTTATGTGATTAGTTTCCTGAATGCCTCCATCCACATTGGGGACACATTCCATCTTGTCTTCTGTAAGTCCAATGTGGTCCATCACTTTTTCTGTGATATTCCAGCAGTCATGGTCCTCTCGTGCTCTGACAGACATGTCAGTGAGATGGTTCTTGTTTATGTCGTGAGCTTCAATATCTTTTTTGCTATAATAGTTATCTTGATATCTTACACTTTCGTTTTTATCACCATCCTAAAGATGAAATCAGCTGCTGGAAATCGCAAGGCTGTGTCCACCTGTGCCTCCCACTTCACTGCAGTCTCTATATTTTATGGAACTGTCATCTTCATGTACTTACAGCCCAGCTCCAGTCACTCCATGGACACTGACAAGATCACATCTGTGTTCTACACTATGATCATCCCCATGCTGAACCCTCTAGTCTACAGCCTGAGAAACAAAGAAGTCAAGAATGCATTCTTAAAGGTCAAAAGTGCATTCATTTGTTGAAGAGAAAATATGTAGGCTTTTTCTCTTTATGGGATTCATTGTTACTCTTGGGTCTTCTCCATGTACTGAGTTAGTTTATGCCTTCATTGAAGTTAAGTTCTTATTGTGTGTGTGTGTTTGTGTGTGTGTGTGTATGTGTATGTGTATGATGTGATGATGTGTCTACATGGGCACATACATGCTGTGGCAGGTGTGTAGAGGTCATTGGACAACTTCAGGGTTTTGGTTCCCTCCTTCAAAATTCTTTAGAAATGGGGGCTCTCTTGCTGATGTTTGCTGCTGAAATGCCAGACTAGCTAGCTTGTAGCTTTGGGATTCTCCCAACTCTGCATACCATTGTCATAGGCTCGTTGGGATTATAGACATTTGCACCACTTAACATCCAGCTCTATATGTGTGCTGGATTCTGAACTCCACTTGCCAGGCTTGTGAACTAACCACCTTTAATTGCTGAAGCATCTTCCTCAGCCCTGAGGTTAAGTTCTTGAAGTAAACTTGGTATTGGATTGGAGAGATGGATAAGTGGGTGAAGTGCTTGCCATATTAGCGAGAATATCTGTGCTCAGATCCCCAGCACCCAGATAAAATGCTGGGCATGGTAGCTCAAATATTTAGTCCCAGCATTAGAAAAGTGAAGACTGGAAGATCCCTAAGACTTGTTAGTCAGCTAGTCTAGAAAAATCTGTGAGCTCTAGGTTCAGCGAGAGAATATCTCATAAATTTAAGATTAAGAAAAATTAAGTTAGGCACCAACATTGACCTTTGGCCTCCACATACATTTATACACACACACACACACACACACACACACACAGAAACACCTCTCATGTAGGAACACACATTACACACACAAACCCATGTTGAAAGAATGGAAGAGCAGGAAGGTAATGAATTGGGGTGTGGAACACTGTGTTTTAGAAACAGCATGGCTGTTACACTTGTAAATTTATAGTAGCTGTGTTTCCTGCACGAGACTGTCTACCAATATTTCATCCTGATGGGAGTGTGGTTCATAAGACCCCACCTATCCCAGTAGAGCTAATAGCAGCTAATGGTTGCTGAGACCGAGGGAGTCATGATCATCAGAAGTATAGCTGCTGGTAAGTAGCCCATTATCCAGTAAATCACCTCCCACCAATCATCATAAAAGTGACTTTAAATTAAGTCCATGGGCCAAATTAAAAAAACAAGGAAAAACAGATCCTGAAAGTAGGGTGGGGGCTGATTAAGAAGAACTTTTGAGCAATTAAAGTGCATAATTGGGGGAAATAAGATCAAAATGCACTATGTACATGTGTTAAAGTATCAAAAATTAAAATTAAAAACTGATACATCATGTCTTACCCAAAAAAAATCTCTTTTCTGGAAAAGAAACCATTTTCACAGAATTAAATATCTGAACTAAAATAGCTAAGATTTCTTTGAGTCATGTTTTCAGAAACATTAAAGACAATGATGTGTTCTTTCATTTACACTGTTTTTCCAAATATATATAAAAAGATGTCAAAAATGAATCCCATGAGGGAGGGTGTGATATAATGTTCACATGGATATGGTAGATTCTTCAGAAGTCTGTGTAATGGCTATTTATGGTAGCTAAACGTGTGTGCTCATTTGACAGATGTGATGGTAAGTCTATGATAGTGTTTCCAAAAGGGAGGTCAGCATTTGAAGCCAACTTAACAACCATCTTCACTCACTCTTGGACATTAGAGCTATGACCTGTGTCTGACACATGGGCCATACACCCATGACTCCTCGCCTCCCTTCCCTAAAGTCACTGACATCTTTGTTCTCCCACTGTGCACAGCACAGCAAGGTGATTCTGACCTCCATGTCACATGAACTCATGACCTAATAACTATCTTTCTTCATGTCGATGTTATCCTATTAATTGTGTTTCTTGGGAGAAACTTGGAAAATGCATTAGCATTTATCAATTATAATTTAATATTTTTATTTGTGCATTAGAATATAAATTTGAATAATAATTATTTGTTATTATAAGAGTATCATAGAGTGAAACAATGATATACAATTTAATTAAAGAATGTGCTCTCGTTTACACTTTACTGAAAGCTGAAGGAATCTGGCATCAATAAATTACTATTTCTGTTAGGCTGTTATTCTACATAACCAGCATGTTCATATTTAAGTTCTAAAAAGTTTAAACCAGATTTCAAGAAAAATGGAGGAAGAAATGAAGTACTTTTGTGCATGTGTGCATGTTTGTTGGGGAGGGGGTGTATGTGTATGTAGACGTGCATGTGGAGGCCAGAGGACAACCTTGGGTGTCATCCTCAGGAGTGTGATCCACACAATATTTTTTTGTTTGCTTTTTGAGACAGGGCCTCTCATTGGGCAGGGGTTCACCAGGTAAACTAGACTGGTTGGTGAGAATAGGAACTCATATTTACTGACATTCTCTCTTGTTACTGTCCCAACGTTTTAGAAATCTTCTTTCTCAATGATTTCCTTTTCACAATATCAACTATCTTCATGCCACAGGGCCTTTGCACATACTGGTCCCTTTGAGGAATGTTTTCACTCCCTTTCAGATTTTGCTTCACTTGGTACCTTGTCAGGGAGCCTTTCTGACCAACTCTATGACTAAGACTATGAATGACTATGACTTAGTGACTTTGCCATCACTGCATACCCTGACATCCTATGTCCTTTTTTTATTATCCATAATTAGATACATTTAATGAGCAAATAATGAGTTGTTATCCCAATTTCCCTCTTCTCTGTCCCCAATCAGCTGGATATCCTCCTCTGTGGGCAGTCTGGATCCGTCCATGTGGTATGGGGTTATGGATAGCCTAGGAGTCAAACTGGTTCCACACCCCTTTGTATGTTGTTACTGAGGGGGACAATGTCTCTGGATAGTCTCTCCACCATGGCTCTTACAATCTTTCCACCCCCTCTTCTGCTCAGTTCCCTGAGTCATAGAGGGTGAGTATTAAGGCCGCTTAATTGTTGAGGTCTTAGGGGCCTCTGTACTTCTGCTTTAGGTTGTGTTGAAATCGTTGGTGGCTGTCTATCTGGCTTATCCTGGGTTGAGTGATTGGCTGTGGTTGTAGGTCTCTTCCTTATCCCACCAATCTCTGCGGGGTTCCATGTGGGTCCTTCATGGAAGATCTACTGTGGTTCATCTCTTGCCTGGATGTCAGCTAACGGCCTGCAGTTTGTTGGTAGGGTTGGAGGATCCATAGCCCTCTCACTGCATTCTGAAAAATAGAAACAGAATCTTGATCGGAGAGTGAGATCATTATACATTAACTTACATACACATTTCTGAATTAGCTAAATTCTGTTGTTAGTAGCCTCTTTGTAGTTCACTCGTATAGTGCATTTCTCTTTGGGGTCCCAAGATTATGGTTCCCAGTGCATTTCATCCTAAATCCTCGGTTCCAGTAAAGGGTTCCCCATCACTGAGTGGATTAGTTGGCTGAATTAAAAGCTCTTTATTGACTCCCCCAGGATTTGGCTCCTTCATTACACTTGCTTCTTGGTTCACTGTTCTTTCCCAGTAGGAAATGTGTTCAGCCTACTCATGGGGACAGACTGTGTTTCATGTCTGTGGTTCTATGTCCTTCTTTACAGTTCTCAACACTTACCCATGTGTTTTCTTACTTGTCTTTGTTTATCTTATAGAACTAGTATGTAAATTCCATGAGAGCACTAAATTTAATTGTCACATGATCATCAGTACCTGAATAGATGTGTTTCTTAGTAGGTTCTCAATAAATATTTATTAAATGAATAAATGAAATAATTGACCTTTTCTTTAATAGAACCCATGTGTTGGACCTTTGACTCATGGATTGGGATAGGCATTCATGAACAATTTAGTCCTTTCCAATATTTACTGCATTTCATGAAACTCTGCTAATTTCCTTTTTTGCCAAAACATTTTTCTTTCCACACTGGCACTCAATTCTGTCTCTTCACTTTAGACAAAGTAAGTTCCTAGAAATTAAATCATCCAACCACTCATTTCGAGTTCCTTTATAGTTTTATCAGGAAGTTATAAAGCATTAAATGGCAAGGACCACAAATTGTATAATTGCTATTTCATTATCTACAAATAAATATTGAGAATGAAAATATTTAGATAAATAGGTGGCTGGGAAGATTGCTCAGCATTTACAGGCACTTATTTCAAAGTAGTCAGAGGATTCATACATGCTACTGATAAAAATCATAAAATAAATGCAAATTATGCAATTGGCCACAATGATTCTAAAGTTCCATGATTATATACATGATAATATTATTCATAAGAAGCATTCATTATATATAATATATTGCTATACAGCACAATATAAACATAAAGCATGCTTCTACTTTTTTAGAAGAATCAGAGACTTTTTAAAATCTTTAAACTAATTTACTGTTACAGTATTGTCGAGTAATTGGTTATTGTTAAAAACCCAACAACACACAGTGCAGAATTTAAAACTGTAGTATCACTTCATTTTTGATCTTCAAGGATTTCAATGGTTTTCAAAACCTGCTTCTATACCACGATGAGCTGAGTAACTTTGCTCCCTCACTCCTTTCCACCATGGTGTTCTGTCGCCCCAAGCCCTGAAAAATGGCCCTGAGCCAAAATAAATATTTCTTCTTTTAAAGCTGGTGTTCTTGGGTATTCTGTTACAGAGACTTAAATCAGAGGCATTTTAGAAGTTGGTATCAGGAATTGGATCACAAATGTGACTATTCCTGACAATGAGGCTCAGACAGAAGCCTTCAGAATTTGGGAAGATTTGGAGATGCAAAATACTAGAATTTTGTAAACAGATTAGTGGTCAATTCCCATAGGAGCTCAGAAGATCAAAATGACTACAAAAATATGGAAAATAAAAGTCATGCTCATGAAGTTACCATTGGAAATGAAGAGTCTGTTTGGGAGCTGGACTGGAGAACATTCATGTAACAGTGAGGAAGAGTTTGTTGATAGTTTATCCAGACCTCAGTCTATGTGGGAAGCCAAGTCTGAAGATGACAGACTAATAAATCTGGGGAAAGTAATTTCAAGGCAGTGCAGCGCTTTTTCTGTGACACAGGCATTACTAGCTGATTTTCATCCAGTTTGTGGAAGGAATAACAAGCAAAAACAAAGCAGAAAGATTGAAAATGGCAGAATAACCATAAAACTGTGTAAAAATATGGGACCAATGAAGGAATACTTGAGGAAGAAATTAGCACCATTAAAAACATACATTGCTCTGGTACAATAGGAAAGATGTCTTTAGAGTATCTCAGGAATCATCAAATCCCCATCTGTTTCAGGAACAAGGGAATAAAATGCAAATGAATTTGAACGTCTTTACTTTGAGAGGAAGACATGAAGCACCTTGCTTACAGACACCATGGAAGTGTTTCTCCATGTTCACTCATGCATTCGGCACTCAGAGACCACTGCAGCCATGAACCAAGGATGTTCAGATTGTTTCTCCCACTGGAGGATCTTCTGCATGATGCTATCTTTGAAGTCATTGGCCTATAGAATCTATGAGTTGTAGGATCATAGAGGCTTCTACCTAGCACTTTCAGGAAAGCCTAGGAAGAGGCACAATCTTAATCACAGCTGACAGCCTCTCAAAGGATGGCATAAGAAGAGGGAATCTGATGCTACAACAGAGCCCTTAGGAAGTTGAAGACTGAAGGAACATGGAAGGTGTGTCAATGTAAACCTCAGGCAATGGGCAGCGAAAACACAAGAGAGAGCCCATGTGGGCTTGTCAGTGAAGTCATAGGGTGGGGCTGAGTGCTTTAGAGCTAACAACACCCTACTTACTGAATGTCCCAAAAGGTGCTGAATGTAGGGCTACTGGACTTGATGTTTGCCCCTGGGTTCCAATGTTCATTGGTCCTATCTCTCCTTTCTAGGGCACAATTCCTCCCACTAGAATGGGAATTACTATTCTGTAAGTGTACTTTGGGGACATATACTTTGTTTTTCATTTTGGCTTGGACTCTTACTAAGTTTCTCTTGAGTCACAGAGGAGACTCTGAAAATGGACTTTGGAAAAAAGTTGGAACCGGAAGACTCTTTGAGATGAGATAATTGCATTTTGGAGGGATATGGGACTTTGGGGCTCAAAGATAGAATGCTATGGTTTGGTATAAAACATACTTCAAAGGATCATGATATTTATCTTCTGATTGTTTTTTACATACTACTCTGAATATATATATATATTTTTAATGAGTATATGTATTATGAGTAAGTATATACATTGCATGAGCAACTCTTGTAAATGTGTCCCCATTTCCCTCCTCTCTGTCTCCTACCCACTGGGGTACTTTCTTGGTGCCCATACTGGATCTGTCCATAGGATAGGGGGTATGAACTTCACCAAAGGTAACCAGTTTTTGTTCTCTTTTTCTTTCTTCCCCCTTTGCGCATGTTGCTGAGGGTGGTGATGTCTCTGGATATTCTCCCCCACCATTGCTCTTACATTCTTTCTGCTCCTTCTTACATTCAGTTCCCAGAGGAATGGTGGGTGAGTTTTAAGTCTGCTTTATTGTTGAGATTTTAAGTATCTCTGGATCTTTGCCCTGGAATGTGTTGGGCATTGTTGGTGTCTTTCTCCATTGACCTTTCATGGGTAATCAGACTTGCTGTGATGATTGGTCTCCTGCTTTCTCTCATCACTTTCTCATAGGATTCATTTGGTCCCTGTGTGAAGGCCAGGAGTTGCTTGTCTCCTTCCAGGACGTCAACCATCATTCAATGTCTTGTTGGTGGACTTGAGTCGTCCCTGGCTCTCTCAATGGCTTTTGAAAAATGCTATACATGCTACCTTCTGGGAGCTGGTTACCATTCTGGATCTAGGAGGATCTCTTGGTGTTGTTTGATGACACTGTGATTTCTTCAGCAGTAGGAGCTTACCTTAGGCCTGGGCAGGTATTCAAGAGCTTTGAAAGAAGTCTCACATTTTGGGGACCTCGTGGGTCTCTTAATCAACAGTTACTGTGGGAAAGAACCAATAACTGTGACAGGGAGAAGCAGGCCTGAGCAATTATTCTTGAGATTAGGATTCCTCCCATTCTGTTCATGGTCCCTCGTACCAGGTGGTGCCCTCAGCTTCCTCAGTAGCTTACTGTATAAAAGCTAGAGTTTTATGGTATTAATTCATTATTAGTTTACTTTACTGTATGAGTCCCCCTACCCTCCCACTCTTTCCTCTCCCCCTCAGAAGTTCTTTCCATTCCCTTTTACAGTCTCTCCATTCACTGACAGGTTTTCTTAATGCTCATGCTTAACCTGGTTAGGAACCACATATGAGGGAAAATATATGGAACTTGGCTCTCTGTGCTTTTGCGAGGTTGCTAAGAGTGATCTTCTCCAAGTCTATCCACATTTCTTTAAATTTCATTATGTCATTTGTGTTTCAGCTAAGGAGAATAACAAAGTGTATATGTACCACTACTTTGATATTCATTTGTCCAGTGATGGGCATTTGGGTTGATTCGAATTCTTTGCTATTATGAATTAAGCTGTGATAAACATGGTTGAGCAAATATCTCTCAACTTTGATGAGGAAACTTGGGGTAGATGCCCAGTAGAGGGAATGCTGGGTCTGCCAGTAGCTCTATAGCCATCCTGTTCAGGAGCCTCCACACTGCTTTCCATAGTGGTTATACAAGTTTGCATTCCCACCAGTAGTGAATGATGATCCCTTTTTCCCCACAACCTCATCAGCATCTATTATTGGTAGATTTTTTTTATGATTGCCATTCTGACTAGTGGGATCTCATTGTTGTTTTGATTTGCATTTCTCTGGTGATTAATGACATTGAATATTTTCTCAAATGGGAGTTGGCCATTTGTATTTCTTCCTCTGTGAATTCCCTGTTGAGTTCAGTTCCCCATTTTGTGAGAGGGCTGTTTTGATAGTTTTTTATTTAATTTTTTGAGTTCTTTGTATGCTCAAGATATTAGACCTCTATCTGTGCTGTATCTGGCAAAGATTAACTCACAGTTTGATGGTAGTCTATTCATACCATAACTTATAGGACACAATGAAGGCAGTCCTAAGGGGAAAATTTATAGCACTCAATGCCTTCATAACCAATACAGATTGATGTCAAATTAAAACATATCTAACCAGCTAAAGTTATTGGAAAAATTAGAATAATCCAACCCTAGGAGCTCAAGACAAAAAGAAATAATCAAGATCAGAGCAGAGATCAATGAATCAGAAATTAAGAAAACAAGTTTTTAAAAATTGACGAAACAAAGAGCTGGTTCTTTGAAAAAACAAACAATATTGACAAACCCCTGTCCATTCTAACCAAATGGAAAAAAGAGAAGTCCCAAATCAACAGAATCAGAAATGAGAAAGGAGAGCTCATAACAGACATCAATGAATTTGGAAGAATCATCAGGACATACTTCCAAAATCTTTATTACACAAAATTGGAGAATCTGGAAGAAATGAATGAATTCTTAGACAGTTACCACCCACAAAACTAAACCCAGAGCAGGTAAATCTCCTAAATAAATGAGAATATTCTCTTGGGTTATGATCTTTACAAGATTCATTAAGAAATATATTGAGGTTCATTGTTCAGGTTAAATTTGAGTGGTGATCTTTGGTTCTTCTGTACCTTGACATACATATCTGTTTCTAGGTCTGAAAAATTTTCTGTTATGTTCCTAGATTTCCTACCACTTTGACATTGTAATGTCCCTCTTAAACCTAAATAAACTGAATATTTGGTTTTTTTTTCACATTAACCTGAAATTTCCACCAGCTCATCTTTCTTTGTTCTCCTCCAATTCACTATTTTTTAAATTTTTTATTGTCCATAAATAGTTATATTATTTAATGGGCAAATGATGAGTTGTTATCCCCAGTTCCTGAATACCCCTCTTCCCCATCCCCAATCAGCTGGATATCCTCCCCTGTGGGATGTCTGTATCAGTCCTTGGGGCAGGGGATCATGGATAGCCTAGTACTCAGCCCAGTTTTCCTGGCCCTAGTATGCTGTTACTCAGGGACGTCTTGCTCTGGATATTCTCCCCCACCATGGCTCTCACAATCTTTCTGCCCCCTCTTCTGCTCAGTTCCCTGAGTCGTCGTGGGTGAGTATTAAGGCTGCTTTAATGTTGTGAGCTTAGGGGTCTTTGTGTCAAAAATCATTGTTTTCTGTCTCACTGGCTTATCCTGTGTTGATTGAATGTCTGTGGCTGTGGGTTCCTAGTTCATGCCATCATTCTTTGCGTGATCCATATGGATCCTCCACGGTATGACTGTGGTGGCTCATCTCTTGCCAGGATCTCAGCTATCAGCCAAGGCTGGCCTCAATCTCCTGCCTCCACCTCTTGAGTGCTGGGTTTACAGGAATTTCTACTACATCTCGATAGATTCTTTTTAAGGTATTTGAGTCACCTTGTCAAATTTCTCTGTTAGAACACTGAGTCATTCTCAAACCTATTTTAAATTCAATGCCCGAGGGATCTCAAACATTGGTTGCTACAGGATCAATTCCTAACACCCTACATTCCTCATTAGAGGAAGGGATGAGTCCTGAGAGTTCTTAGTACTTATTGATATGTATTGTCATCCTCACTTTGGAAGATTAAATATATACTCTAGAATATGTCTTTGAAGTAAGGGGCCTGAATGCTTTGATCCCTCCTGGATTAACAAGTTGGTAGCCCACCTGGTTCTGTGGAATGGAGATTGGTTAGAAAGAGAGGGTCATTGGATTTGCAACACAGTTTTGTTTTTGAAAAATGGCCATCGGCGTGTGAAGCAGGTGTGCAAGGTTGCCTGCATGGAGCCCGATGGAGCCATGAGGATGAACTGTGGGTTGCAATGGAGACCCAAAGAATT
>PVHP010036745.1:0-17704 GCA_004024765.1 Zapus hudsonius
CAAGGCTGTGGCCCAATATAAACAACAGAAGCAGGAATTGTAGTTGGGTGCGAGGCCCAGGCTTATCTGTTCGATCCTAAACTCAGCCCCTAGGTACTGAGAGCATCGCTCAGTGGTGAGAGACTGCACTGTCCCATGTTTTCAGGTATGCTTTTTAGGTAGAATAAGATGCTTTACTTGTAGTCAGTTGTTTTTTGTTTGTTCGTTTGTTTGTTTCTGATGCATGTGGTAAATTACAGCCTGGCTTTCCTAACCCAGACACCCTGATAGGTTTGCATGAGGAGGAAAGCACCCTGGGTTCTATCATTCTTGCGTCTTATCTACATAAAGGATGAAGGAGTCAAAACAATTTAAGGTAATATTGAAGACTCAACCCACAAGGGTGTTGAGTCCCCTACTGTCTCTTGTAGAATTTAATTGGCTTCCCTGCCTCATAGGCCTCAATAGTGATTACTGAGATGTCTTAGCCAATTCTGCTTTAATGGCTGAGGCATAGAGTCTAAATGTGTGAATCTGTGAAAGAAATATTTTAGAGCCATAAGCTTCGCACCACACAAACAAAAAAGTATACAAGAGCCCTCCAATGTAGTGTGTTGAATGATTTTGGAAGAAATCAGTTAGACATCCTGCACAGATGGACCAAGGTCAAGAAGGCAAAGGGCAAACTAAGGTCATCTAGAACATGTATTAATATGGGGTCACAGCAACCAGGGAAAGGCTAAATCCATAGACTCTGCTCCCATTCACGCTTATGCATCCACAGCACAGATTTCCCTGGACTGTAGCTTCATCCATTGGCCATAAGAGTGACGGAGAATGTGCCTTGTGGGCAGGATTTCTTGCTTCCAGATACAGAAAATTCTATGCCACCTCAGAACTCTTGGCTGTCATGCGACCATGTGTGCTTACCTCTGGGCAGAGAATGATCCGGAGGCCCCTAGGGAATTTTGTACAAGTCCCTCTACCCTCCCGTTCTCCCCCCAAAATTCCTTCCATCCCCTTTTCCAGTCTCTCAATTCACCTGTCAGGTTTGCTTGGAGTTTAAGCTTATCCTGGTTAGCAACTGCATATGAGGGATTGTATGAGCACTTTTTGTTTCTCTGTTCTTGTGGGAGTTCACTAAGTATGATTTGCTCCAAGTCTATCCACTTTTCTTTAAATTTCTGTGCTGACGAACGAAATCTCGAGGGTAGATGCCCAATAGAGGAATAGCTGGGTCTATTGGTAGCTCTATATCCATTCTATTCAGGAGTCTCCACACTGCTTTCCATAGTGGTTGTAAATGTTTGCAGTCCCACCTGCAGTGAATGAGGGTTCCTCACAAGCATCTATTATTAGATTTTTTTAAAATAATTGACTGGAATAAGGTGGAATCTCATTGGCATTTTGATTTGCATTTCCCTGATGATTAAGGGTGATGAACACTTTCTTAAATGAATTGGCCATTTGTGTTTCCTCCTCTCTGAATTCTCTGTTGAGATCAATGCTCCATTTGGGAGAGGGCTGTTTAATTTTTCATTATTTTTGGGGGGGTTCTTTGTAGGTTCTAGATATTAGACCTCTGTCTGTGTTATAGCTAGTAAAGATTATCTCCCAGCCATATGGTAATCTATTGGCTCTGAATATGGTCTGTTTGTGTCGTACAGAAGCTTTTAAGCTTGAAAATGTCCCATTGGTTAAGTGATTGTTGCCCTTCCTGCGCTACTGGAGGTTTGTTCAGGAAGTTTTTCCCTACTCTTATTTCATGGATGGTTCCTCCTATTTTTTCTTACAGGGGTTTCAGAGTTTCAGGTCTTATGTTGAGGTCTTTGAGACATTTGGAGTTGATGTTTGTGCATGGTGAGAGGAGTGGTTGCAATTTTATTTTTTTACAAGTATTTATCCAATTTGTCTAGCACCATTTGTTGAAGATGCTATCTTTACACCATTAAACCTTATTGAAACCTTTGTCAGAGATCAAGTAATTAAGAGCAGGGTCTTCAATTCTGTTCCATTTATCTGTCTGTTTTTATGTGAGTACCATGCTGTTTTTGGTACTATGGCTTTGTAGTATGTCTTTAGATCATGAAAATGGTGGTACCATATGAAAAAAAATTTTTTTAACTAAGATTCAATTTGGCTATCAGAGGCCTTTTGCCATTCCAAATAAATTTTGAGATTATTTTTTTCTATATCTGTAAAGAATGAAGCCTGGCTGCTTATTGGCATGGCATTGAATCTGTATATTGCTTTTGGAAGAATTCCCATTTCACAGTATTAATTCTGCCTATTCAGGAGCATGGAATATCTTTCCATCTTTTCACATTTTCCTCTATTTTCTTGAGTATTTTTATGTTTTCATCAGATATGTTTTTTTTATCACATCCTTAGTTAGTGTTATTAAAAGGTATTTGGCTTTTTTTGAGGCTATTGAACATGGGACAGTCTCTCTGATTTCTTTTTCTGTAGCATGCCATTTGCATACCAGAAGGCTACTGATTTTTGTGTGTTAATTTTGTATCTTGCCACTTTGTTGAAGGAATTTGTCACCTTCAGGAGTTTACTGGTACTATTAAGGAGTCTATTATATATAGGATCATTCCATCTTCAAAAAGGGATAGTTTTACTTCTTCCTTTCCAATTTGTATCCCTTTAATGCCTTTCTCCTGTCTTATTGCTTGGAGAAAGACTTCAAGCACTATGTTGAAGAGCAGTGGTGAGAGTGGACACCCCTGTCTTCTTCCTGATTCCAGTGGGAACTCCTTAAGTCATTCTCTGTTGAGTATGATTTGGGTGTTAGGATTTTGCACATTTGTAATTTGTATATTGCCTTTATCAATTTGAGGTATAAGCCTTCTACGCCTAACCTTTCCAGCATTTTGATCATGAAATGGTGTTGAACTTTGTCAAAGGCCTTCTCCACATTGATTGAGATGACCATGTGGTGGTTCTTGTGGTTTTGTCTATTAATGTGATGGATTATGTTGATTGACTTCCATATGTTGAACCATCCCTGCATCCCTGGGATGAAGCCTATCTGGTAAAGGTGGATGTGATGGTTAGGTTTTGTTGTCAACTTGATCTTTTTAATTATCTTGAGTGGGTCTCTGAGGATGCTTACTGGAAGGCAGCCTCTCAGTAGGGGGCAGTATGTAAAGAAGCTCAAAGAAGCTAGAACTAAACATCCTTTCCTGTGTGGGCCATGCAGGAAGGAAATTCCAGAGACTCAGGAAGCCATTAATTTTGGGGAAGGGTTGCAAGACCCCACCATAAGGCTATATAAAGGGAAAGAAATTCTCTTTGGCCCTCCTGCCTGTTTGCTGTTCTCTGTGTGTGGTGTAAGTGATGGGTTTCTCTCTTTGCTTGGACCTGTGAAAGAGGACCAGCCTTTTTCACTTTTATGGGACTTGTAGCTTGAATAAATCATTTCCTCCCATAAACTGTGCCTGGTTTAAAGATTCATTCCAGCGGCGTGTGGCTGACTATGACAGCGGATAATATTTTTATCTTAAATAGTTATCTTTTGAGAATGATTTGGGCTCCACTGGGGACTCACTTTCTCTTGCCTAAGAAAGAGGAATGACACTGGTTTGATTTACCTCAGACAATAGGCGCTCTGGGAGATTAGTAAACTTGGCCCCCTGAGGGCATAATTCCATTTTTCAGTAAGACCCATTTTGCAAGAAGGGAAAGAAAGGAGCTGAGATCTTTTCTGTACAACTTTTTCTATCTCTGAAACTATCTGGAACTGGTGGCCATAGCCCCAGGTTAGACTCTCCGGCCTTTTATTTTCTTGGCAGATAGAAACTAAAAAGCTTCAAGGTTCATGGGTCAACTTGGCCAAAACACTGTAAAGTATTTGAGATCTGTTTGGTCTGAAATGACTGTTTGGTCTGAATAGACAGCAGATGAAACCATTACCTCCTGATCACTCGCTGGAGCCCTCAAGTAACTCTGGAAACTCTTAGAATCACGAGGTTCTGCCAGTTGTGGTTAGACATACCAGGAAAGAATTACAAAGTGGAAGTTGTAAAAATCAGGAGTCAATGTACAGCATTTCTCTGGACACTCACAACAATGGTCCTTTTCATTCCTGAGACTATCAAATTAACTTTGGGGAATGAGCAGTTTGTATACCCTATGAAATTTTAGGTGTGCTGTCCTCCATGGAAAATTTCTGGTTAACTGATAATTTTCCCCTGAGATAATTAGTGGGCCTTCCAAAAGTTCCTTTACAGAACAAAGAACCCACAGGGCTGGGTATGCAGTAACCAGCTTCAATGAGTCCATGGAAAGTTCACCCCTCCCCTCAACAGTAATGCTCAACTAGAAAAATTGGTGGCTCCCATAGCTCACTAGAACTAAGCAAAAATCAGTTGATATTTACAAAGATTCTAAGCATGTCCTCCTGGTCTTCCCTGATTAAAAAGAGAAAAATGATCCCTTTCATAGAAACATGCATTACTGCCCGCATATAGAGAAAAGAAAGCTGCTCTGAAAACAGAGATGCCAAGACTATTTTTCTACTTTCATTGTTTTCTTAACAAGACCCAGTTTAGGTGTTTTTAATTTGTTGGTAAATGTTGTCCCCCCAAAAGTGGAGTTTTGTCTCCATTTACAAACATCAAATATTTAAAATATATATAGATATAGATATAAATATAAATATATAGATACAGATAAATAGATAGATAGATAAATAGATGATAGATGGTAGATAGATAGATAGATAGATAGATAGATAGATAGATAGATAGATAGATATGACTTACCACATCCCCAGATAAATCAAATGAGAGAAAAGAATGTTTAGGTTTTATGCCATCTTTCACTAGACCTTTTTGCTAAAGATAAAAAATGTTATTCATATATTCCCTATATTCACACTTTTCTTCTGGGTGCTCAACAACCATACATAGCAGCCCAAGCCAATGAGGACACTGCAACTGAAGGGAAAGCCAATATTTTGATCTTGCCTCTTTGATCAAGCAGGACCCAGAAGATCATGGAATACTTCTAGAGGGTCCTAAATTTCTGGTCAGTCACAACATCATCTTGATCAGAGATTATGGAGACCCAGAGGTTGAACTCCAAACAATAGACAGTCTAGTCTATAGAAAAGACTTGCAGTAGAGGACCATCCTCAAAACTTCCATGGGAAGCTCCACTTACTCATCCAGCAGATGGCAGAGATGCTGAGAGAACCACAGAGCTCCTCCCAGGTCCCTAAAAAATCTCCCCTAAAATAATTATATATATATATATATATATATAGGTATATATATATATATATATGTATATATATATATACCTATATATATATATATATATATACCTATTTTGTTTTAAACACCCAACAGAAAAAAATATAAACAAACAATAAAGTATGCCTTACTATTTTTAGGTGACACAATATAGGGATTTTCCCTTGAAAATTCCAAAGGTCAAGTGATAAAAGGAACAAACATACAAGACAGTATGGCTTTAGATGTCCTCATGGGGACTCAGAGTAACACCTGTGCAATTACCAAGGTTAAATGAAATGTATTTATTCTTGACAATTCTGCTAATGTCTCATCTTCGTTGTAAGATTTACAAAAAACAGGTTTAGTTGTGCCATTTGGTGAAGGGCTTTTAGATATGGGTTTCTGTATCTTCATGGTGAAAGAGAATTTTGCCTATTATGTCTGGCAATGGCAATTCTGTTCATTTTGGGACCTAGTGTGCCCAGAAGCTCTTTTCACTTTATCTTCTCTCACTAACCTTCAGCTCACACTTAGCTAACCCTGAAGCAAACTGTATCTACCTTCCCAAGTTTCTTCTTTGCTATATAAGGCCTAAAAGTCTACAAGAATGGGAACCCTTATGAGCCCCAGTGAGAGAGAATAGGAGAAAGTTGGCTTCTTTTAGACAATCTCAGTTAAGCACTGAGGACCAGAAAAAAACAGGAGATGCCACTCCCCATGCAGAACTGGAAAGTGTGTCTGCCTGAGACTGAACTACAGCCCCCTGCTGTCTACAGTCTAGCATGCTACTGCCCAAGTCAACCTGAGTGGACTCTGGGTTCTGGCTGAGAAATTTAACAATCTGGTCTTCTCCCTGCATATCTGAATCTATAAAGGTAGTAGCCTTGCCCTCTTTCTCTCTTATCTCTTCTCTTCTGGAGCCCCTTGTGTGATATTCACCTATCCTGTATGGCTCAGACTACACATGACTTTGGGCTCCTATCCCCTAGCCCCTCCCCACCAAGCAGCCTGGCTGGGGCAGGAGGGGAAAACAGAAAACATAGCCCTGTTTTGTAATGCAAACCTCTTTGCTTGTCTCTGTTTTCTAGTTGGGGCAACTTTTTTCTTAATTACATATATAACCTTCTATTTTCTTTGAATCCACCATGTGTGTATTATACCCTGGATCTCCCATGGATCTACCATGTGGGTACTGTCACTAAACTTCTCTTGGCTTCCCTCTGTGGGGAAGCAGAAGGCTGATGCCATGTGTGTTCCTTGTAAGTGTTTTCCCTCAGCTATCCTTCCTCAAGGTCTCTCAGTTTGCCCTCTAACTTCTCTCCAGAGAAAAGCCAATGCCATGTGTACATCTCCTAGATCCCACATTCCTTCTTTGCCTGGCTCCACTTGAATCTTTCCATGGAAGCCTTGGTTTCTTTCATCTTTCCGCATGCTCAAGGCTTTACTCTAGTTTTTTCTTCAACTGCTATCTTTAAATAATTTTTCTCGACATGAAAATGTGTTCTGGCCTTCCTTCCTAGATCCCAAGTCCCTTTAAACAAACTCCAAAATTTATGATTCCTCCGTAATAGACTCAATAATTCATAATATCTTCTTCTTGAGTCCATCTTTATTATTCTTCTTTAAAGATTAGGACAGAACCCAAACTTGGGGTTTATAAATCTAGGGGACCCCTCTTGAACCCCAAATCCCAGATCACCAATATACTCAATGCATACTTCCTCTTGATTGCTTTGGTTTTATTATTCCCCTCCCCAATATCTTTATCCTGGACTGTCTTCCCACAATCTACTGTTATTTTGTGGTCCCTTAGATAGACTCACTGGAGAAATAACCCAAATGGCACACCTGACACACTCCTCAGCTCAAAGAAGTCAGCTTGGTAGTCAACCCACTTCTCCAACATAGTTAGGGTTACTTCTTCAGATGGGGAAAATGAACCAGTTTAGACATGACTGGGACCTGATTTTAAACTACCAGTGGCTGAAGACATGAAGTATCCTTGGGCCTGGAAGGAAGAATCTAGGGAATCTTCATTTCTACCTCTGAAGAATTCTTCTTTTTTAGGTGATAATCACTCCCTTCCAGGAAGACTAAGATTTCTTTCCCAGAAATCTTGACCACAGACACAGGATGTCAGGACTGGACTCACTCATTGGGTGCCTACTCCCATAAAACACCTCAACCTGGGTCTTGGGGTGGGCTTTTTCCTTTTCTAGAAAACCCCTCCTATTGTACAGTATTTTTCCTTCTTTTATGATATATATCTATAAGCTCTATACCTATAATAAAATCTTTCAAAATTGTATTGTATGGACTGTGAAATTCATCAATTTACTTTGTAAGACAATGACCCGGCTAGTCAACGGTTGAGGGGAACCCAAACCTGGATGAGTGGGAAAGAAGAGGAGCGAGAGGTGAGACCAAGACAGGAGTCTGATCAAGATCTGTTTATTGCAGGCAATAGGCGAGCTTATATGCTAAAAACAAGGAGGCAGCTGCACATTTCACTTTGCACAATAGTATAAGTTTTTCAAACCCTGTTGCCGTAGGTGGTCACAGTGACCTCTTACTGGAACTGTTTGTGATTCGCTGCAATGGCTTGTTTCGGGAAGCACATAACATTGCTAGACTTCCGCATAGATCAGGGTAGACAGTGGGGCAGTGCCTCAGACCCCGATAAGACAAGATACCATAGACCTGACTCAGTGGAATTTTTTTTGTGATTATAACAGTCATGGACCCTAATTCCAGAGTTATTATTGCCCATCCAAGAGTTGAGAACCTCTCCTTCCCTCACTTTCAAAGACACCCCAATTCCTGTATCCAAAGACAGTCATTTGGCTCTTATAAATGATAATATGCCATTTACATGGATTCACAGTAGGATCTGAAAATTTAGCCATACTCCCAAAGAAAATTTTCTAGAGTTTTGTTAAGAAGATAGATTTTAGTCTTGCTAAAAGTGATTTTTATTTTTTTAATAGTTGGGTTTTGTGTTTTGAGATAAGATCTCATTTCCTCTCCAGACCAGGTTTTCCTGAAACTTGTAGTGTTCTTTTTGACTGTGATTCTTGGTGTTAGTATTGTTGCATTAAAGATAAATTTGAACCTGGCCTTGGAAATCTTCCCTGCTGATTCTTACACAGTCCTAAACATTGTGGACCACTTATCTAATCCTAACACCTTATTCACCATATGAAAAAAAAAAAAGACAGAGACATTGAGAACTTAAATAATTTGCTAAATTGTGTAATAACTTCTTTCTGAAAACCAAAGCTTGTTATTGTCATGCTTAGACCCACGGTACTCTGCATTCCTTCTCTCCTAGGAAAATTCCTTCAGCTGTTTTGCATTCAGCTGCAATTGTAAGTACTGTTGACCTGAAGTCAGTTACAAATCATCTGACAAATATGACCAGGAGTCACAATGCATCTTTTCTCCCAGCACACATTATCTTAGATGGAAGACACAATCAAACCACATAGAAATGTTAGGAGATTTTGCTGAATGGGGAGTTTTCATTTTCCCCTTGGTCTGTGAATCTCAACTTTTAGATTCTTGTCAATTTTAACCAAGAACTGAGGGAATAGATTTCAAAAAGGATAAATTATAAGGTTTATATGGGAAAGGCTAGGATGTTTACACACACATACAGAGAGAGAGAGAGAGAGAGAGAGAGAGAGAGAGAGAGAGAGAGAGCAGAACCCAAGATCTCCTGTGGGAAAGCAGAACATGGAAGCACAACCCTGCCCTACGCCTGCCTTCACATTAGAAGAAAGGCTGGGAGATGCAATACTGAAGGTCCCATAGTTTATAAAGAGTCACAAAATGAGAAAGATAAAATTTTCCTTCCTCCCCCTATCCCAGCCTTGCTGGGATGAGGGGAGTGCTTCACAAACAGGGACTCCAGGGACCCAGAAAGTTCAGGCATCAGGAGAAGAATGACCAGTCAGGACAAAGACCCTTTTGCCCACATGGCAAGCCTTTAATAGCTTATTGAGGTGAGCTTGACAGTCGGGCTTAGGTAGTAAGGGAGAGAGCAGATTGGGGACTCAAAGGGCTGATCCTGGAGAAGCCAGCCACTCAGTTGTACCACATTAGGGACGAAGTTAGAGGTGCTGTTAATGAAGAGTAGGTCATAGCTCTCATGGATGAGACTGGGTCATGGGCTGCCCTCCAGCTCTGCCAGGACAATTGAGGTGGCATTTCTTAATTCTCTCTCTTTGGGCCTTTGTCCCTGACTACCTATTAAAAAGAAACTACCTTGCTACTATTTCTTCCTCAGAAGGGAGAAATCACTTTGTACCAACAATTGAGCTTAGTTAAAATCACTTGTGTCATGTAGGATCTGAATAATACACAATTCACTTATTAAAACCAAAAGAACACTTAGTTATAGTTCAAAACTATGTTTTTTGGAAATAAGTATGCAATTGAGTAAAATGCCCTACTATTTCAACTCTTGATCTATGAGAAAACCTTTTCAAACACCACTTCAGAAAGTGGTTTAAAGAATATAATATATGAAACTGCACAAATTAAATATCCCCCAAACCCCAAAGCTGCCAATAGGTAAATAGGATGACCAACAGACAATTCTCAAGAGATAAAATGAAAGTGGCCAATAAATATTTTTTAAGTGTTCAATATCGTCAGCCATCTGGAAATGCAAATGCAAATGACTTTGAGATGCATCCATCACAGTCTGAATGGCTAACAATAAGAAACCAAATGAGAAATCTAAACCTGTGCAGCCACTGTGGAAATCAGTGTGGAAGTTTCTCCACAAACTAAACCCAGAACTGTCATATCATTCCTGGACATATATATACCCAAATGACTCTATATCCCACTACAAAGATACTGGCACATCTATATTTATAACTGTTCTATTCACCCAAGCAGGAAAAGCTATCAGATTAGATGTCCATCAACAGAACAATGAACAGTGGATACGGGGTACATAAACACAGTGGGTTTTATTCACCGTAAAGAAAAATGAAATTATACAATGTTTTGAGGAAAAATAAATAAATCTGAGAATTATATTAAGTTAGGTAACCCAGTGTCAGAATGTGAAACACTACATTTTCTCTCTCATATATTTTTGAATATGTCTAGTTATGTATGTGTGTGGGTGTGGGAGTAGCTAACAAAACTAGAGAAGATATCACAAGTGAGGAAAAGAGGTATGGAGGGGTGGGTAACAGGTGGAAGGATATGAGAGGGCCAGAGATGGGGAAAAAGAAATCATATTTGAAAAGCAAACTATCATTTAAAATGCCTCAGAGAAACACAACTCTTTATATCTGATTAAAAATAAAAAATTAGCCATGTTTTTGGTGGCACAAGCTTTTAATCCCAGCACTCAGGAGGCAGAGGTAGGAGAATCACCATGAGTTTGGAGCCAGCCTGGGCTAGAGAGTGTTTCAGGTCAACCTGGGCTAGAATGAGACCCTACCTTGAAAAAACAAGAACAAAAACAAAAAAAATAATATGTAAGTTATTCAGAACATTGACAAATGAAAGCACAACAAAGAACCTTAATTGGTTACTTTGGATTGCTCATTTTAGGATTGTGGAGGAAACTATGTCCAGCTTCACAAAATAGGCTCACAACTGGCATTTAACAGATGTGTAAACCCCAGCCTTCTCTCAAGGACATTTTCACAGGTTCTGGATATGGATACATACACACTTTCAATATTTCTAATGCATTTATTCTTAATTCCTTCCTTTGCTTTAAGAAAAGCTATAAACATTTGATAGCTAATTTACTCACATAATTTTATCCATTCCAGGAAAATGGAATTTTACAGTCTTGTTCTTTGGAAAAGCCATCCTCTCAGAATGGGGTTGTCAGTTTCAAGGGAAAAGGAGAAAATAGAGAGATCTTTTTAATTTAGAGGCATCTAAGACATGAAAAAACAATAAAGGTATTCATAACACCAGCCTGTCTGCTTTCAACTGTCATGCAACATTGCTGGGAGAAATTATTTGTTATTTGATAGTGAGTTCTTGATGAAGTTTTAACTTTTTAAGAATTAAAGGCTCATAAATATGTGAATATGGTGAAGCGTTATTCAGTTAAATCCCATAATTCTCAAGGCACTTCATTGTTCTGGGGAAAAAATGATCTTTCAAACATGTTGTTTCCTGTACTCACAGGCTAATCCTCAAAGTGTACATTCATAACTGAACATTAGTCTACAATTCTAGAATAAATCTTAAGGCTTTCATTAGTTTAACATGTATTACACACATCTTTTTTATTGACATATTATTCTAGTATAAAATGGAATTAAATTCTATTTATATAACACTTTCCAATTTTAAAAATAGGAAGAAATTTGATTTTCAATAAAATTATTGACCATCAGTGGTTATAAAACAAGAAGGGCACATATGATGTATATTTGCTTTTACAGAGACATTACAGTGATCTAGTGTACTTCACATTATTCAGGAAAATAAATTTATTTAAAGACAAACTTTCATGGAAGATCTTCACTTATCTCTTTGGGAAATAAAAATATATTGTTGCAATTAAATAATAAAACAAGAGGAACTTTTTCTTTGCTATCTATTTAAGCATGAAATTTAATAACATGCTACTGAGGATATTGAACCATAAGCCTTAATTAAATATGGGAAGAGATTTGGCAGAAATACTAACAGCAATTATGTTATAATCCTTACAAGAAGTATTATGCTACTTATATTTATTTAAAATCTGTAATATTTCAGAGACAGTGAAAAGTCGTTCAAAATATTTTGTTTGTCTATACTTCACAGCAGTTGTGCAAGTAAGTGTTGTCATGGAAGAAAAGAGGCTGGAAACTGAGGCACAAAGAAGTAAACTATTAGCAAGGGTATAGCTTATAAAATGCAAAACTAAAATTTGAATATAGACCTAATTCCAATTTTCACAGAGCAAAAATATAACTTCTAGATGTAGGTTTTAACTTTTTTTTTTAAATATTTTATTTATTCATTTTCAAGCAGAGAGAAACAGAGAGAGAGACAGAGAGAGAGAGACAGAGAGAGAGAGAGAACACCAGGGCCACCACCTTGTGGGTGTGGCTTATGTGGGACCTGGGGAATTGAACCCAGGGCCTTAGGCACTAGAGGCAAGTGCCTTAACCGCTGAGCCATCTCTCCAGCCCAGGTTTTAACTTTTAACACAATTGATTTAAAATAAAAGCTTCCATTATGTTTATCATTATTTCTCTAAGGAAAGGGCTTCTTGACATGAGAGCTATATTGCTTTTGAAAGCTCATGTAAATTTAACTATTATGTAGTCTGGAGGGAACAACCATGATCCTGCCTGGAAATCTGGGATAAAATACACATTCTGGAGCAGAGAGGCTAAATGAAGATATCACCCTCACTGTTCACTGGATGTGTAAACTTGGGTATATTACTGGTCTCTAAGTTACTTTTATTACTTGTGGACTGAAATGGATTTGAAATACCAACTTAACCATCATATACACAAGAACAAAAAGGAACATTAATGTAGAAAAAGAGATACTTGGGAAGGAGGGGTTCAGTGGAAAGGGGAGAGGACAGGGAACCAGAGGAAGTGATGGGAGGAGCTTATGATCAAAATACATTATATAGGTGAAAATATTGCCAATAAATAAAAGTTTAAAAATCATAAAAAGTAGAGGGCTGGAGAGATGGCTTATTGGTTAAGGTTCTTGCCTGCAAAACAGAAAAACCCGAGTTTGATTCCCAGCACCCATGTAAAGCCAGATGCACAATGTGGTGCATGTGTCTGGAGTTTGTTTGCAGTGGCTGGAGGCCCTGGCCCTGGCATGCCCATTCTCTCTCTCTCTCTCTCTCTCTCTCTCTCTCTCTCTCTGGCTGACTCTTCCTCTCTCTGTCACTCTCTCTCAAATAAATAAATAAAATATTTAAAAAATCATAAAGAGTAGAATGAATAAGTAGAATAAACACCACCTACTGATTTCACAAATAAAATTAAGGATAAAGTACAGAAATACATGCCTAGTTCCCAGCGTGAACACAAGGATTTACCCATGCACTCACGGTCTACTGCACATATTTGTGGTTTATGATTATGAAATTTTGTGATGATATCAAGTATCAAATTAGCAGAAAAGGATGAAATTTAGAGGTAAAAATGTAAGTTAGTAAATATTCTTCTATATATACACTGAAATGTTTGGCTCTTAATTCACTATTATCTTCCTAGCACAGTAAGACTTCATTATTTAAGTTGGCTTAACATATATTTCCTTACTTTACATTTATCTAATTAATGAACTGAAAAGGGAAACATGATTCATAGAAGTGAGCCGACAGCTCAGTGAGATACCCATGCTCAGACTAGCATAAAATTAATTTATTCAATGAGTATTTTCAGAATGAGTTTGCATGCTAGACACTCTACTAAATGTAAGAAACCCTAAAGCAAAGGACAAATGAACTATGTGTGAATGTTAGGGCTACAGATTTGTGTCAATAACAAAATTAAGTTCACCAGAAATATTTTCTCAATGCAGCTATGAACAGAATTACTTGTGCCTCCAATGTCTGTACACTATGGAGTGTCTACGGAAGGCAAATATTCCAGCTGAGGTTATAAAGACAAGTGTCTCTACCCTAGCCCAAATCTAATTGAACATTTGAATCTACCTGGATAGCAATCAACCTATAGATTAATAAGACTTAAGAGGGGCAACATATCAATGTACAGACATATAATGAGGTAAATAATGATTTATACAAAAATTAAAAATAATAAAACACTATAAAAAGTTTATGAGCAGTGTGATAAAAAGCCTGGAATGTTATTTTGCTTTCATTAAAATTATAATCTATTAAACATATATATGTGTAAGTATTCATTAAATGGATTTTTGTTGTTTTTGTAATAACAGAAAAGAGAAATCCTGCGCATCCTGTTTCGTTGTGTTCTGTTTTCTTTGTTTTATGAGAACCTACTCACTCATGAAACAGCCTTCATTAACATTATTGAATCATCTTGAGCAGCTAAACAAATGTAGAACTTTAGCCAAATACTGATTTCTATATTTGCTAATGGTGTACATCTGTAGGGAGTAGGCACTCAATTTTTATGACATCTCACTTTAAAATATTAGTTTTGTCAGCCAAATTATAAAATATCATAATTTGCATAATGCAATATAAATATAAATAACATCTTCTTTTTTGTTTTGTTTTATTTTTGTTTTTGTTTTTGAGGTAAGGTCTCACTCTAGCCCAGACTGACCTGGAATTCACTTTGTAGTCTCATGGTGGCCTTGAACTTATGACAATCCTCCTGCCACTGTTTCCAGAGTTCTTAGATTAAAAGTGTGCAACATCATGACTGGTTTAATACTTTTAAGATGAAGGATTATTTTGGTGTTTGGGGTAGAATTTTAATTTAATGGCATGACTTGATATATAAATTCATAAGTGCATTTTCAGGCATACACAGAATTCTTAGTCATTTGAAAATCACTATTAACTTCCTAGCACAGTAAGATTTCATTTATGTTGGCTTAACATACACTGTCTTCAAAGGCAAGTACTGCTATTGAATGCCGAAATTCTATTTTAATAGGATTATTATACGCATAAGGAAAGACAAGTACATTAAGCTTTCCTAATGCTACTTAATAGTAAATAACATCTCTCAATCCATTGTCATGAAATCACAAAATCATTAACTACTCCATATATAATATAAGTGATAAGAAGTTCACAAGAATATTCTTGGTCTCTATTCATCTAGGGAGAAATGATGTAAAAATAAGGAAAGGCATGATCAACATCATGGGGACTATATGGGAGCATGACTCTAATACATTGATTTTCAATGGAAATCTGAAAGTGAAATAAATAAAACAATTCCAGTTTTTATTGGCTATCAGAAAAATAAAACATTTAGGAACAATTTAGCATAGAGTCCAAGATTTTCATTTTGAAAATTACCAAATAGATGAGACTATGCCCACTATCTCCATGAGATATGTTTGGGAACTGGAATATTTTTGCTGCTCCAGACAGAAGTGCATTTAAGCCTCACTGCAGGAAAAAGTATGTTTCAGATTTCTCTGCTAGTCCATTGTTAAATGTAGAAATCCAGTTCTTCAAAGTCAAGGCTCAATACAGATGTCTGTGTATCACTGACATAGAAGTCACAGATATAAGTTAGTTGCTGGGGTTGTTCAAGGATAGCATGTTAAAGAAGATATTATGTAGGAAGAAACAGTTGCATAAGAGAGACAAAGAGAAGTGTTATTGAGTATAGAGGAGAGTCCTGGGGACTATTTTTTGCATGTAAACCAATGAGCTATAAGTATTAAAAGGGATGTCTTTTGGACATATAAAATATGATAACTAAGTGTGACATATGTCATTTATTTTTAAAAATACATTTGTAGAAAATTAAATAAAAAAGTGAAATTACACTGATTTTGGCATAAAAAAGAGTGCATATATTTAGTTAGACATATCTCACCATGAATTTTTATCAAATATGGTGAATGCCTTTTGCTTATTACATGTTGCCTTATAAATTTTATTTGCCTGTCTAAGACCTGTTCAGCAGTGCAAATAATAGATTTATTTTGTGTCTTCAATAATTGATTATATATATATATATATATATATATATATCAAAAGATAATATTCAGTGAAGCAGTTTTGAGAGTTTGGACAAATAACAAAAAGGATTCATGAACTTTTCTGAACTTTTGTAGGAGCAATAACCTTCGACTTACACTTTAGGGATATACCTCTGGCAAATCTAGGACAGAGTGTTAAGAAGAACACATGACAGACATCAGGAACACCAGGAAGAAGCAGTCACAGCAGGAGACATTAAATTCCTGATCTATATCTCTGCTCTTACAGATGGTAGAAAGTTGATAATCAGTCAATTTGTAGTCAGTTTTCAGATACTGCAGATAGAAAGGCCAAAGAAACTGAGTATAGAGGGGTCTGGGTTGACACCCAAGTATCTTTCTTCCTGACCAAATGATTACAGCACACATAATGAAATGGAGAATATGAGATTTTCCTCTAGCAGAAGTCCATGATCACTTTTGACCTTGTTGAGATTCTGCTGCAGATGGCTGGAAGTAGGTATGAAATTGAAGGGAAAGGACTCATGCAGGTCCTCTCAGCCAGGCAGGTTTAAAAATAAATGAGCCAAATGACTCATATGCTATATTACATTATGATAGAAAAATGTTGAGAATGAAGAATAAGAACTTTTATTTGTGGTGAATTTATTTAAAACCTTTATAGAATAATGTATTTACAGAAAGCATGTCACATGAGACTTGGAGTTGAAGATTGGTATTTTAGTGTCTTATTGTTCCACTTCTGAGTATATTGCTTACAGAATGTGTATGGCTTTGGAGTGTATTAATTTATGAACACACTGAGTCAGTTATAGGACCAGAGAGAAAAGGCAAACAATTAGGGAACTCTTTGATGAATTTCTAGTAACTATTCACAAGCTTTAATTAAAATCAATTTCTGAATAGTTTTTGTACATAACCTATTATTTAATACATTCAGATGGCTCTTAATTTGATGCTCATTGTGTACTCACTTATATCTCATGATGGTGATGATATCATTGAGCTTTTAATGTTTTGCTGAATAAGTACAAAACCGCATTTTTCAAATTGCACATAATATGACAACATGATCTATCATAGTAGAAACAATTTAAAGAAAAGTAGTTGTTGAAATTAACATTTTTTGAGATATGAAATTTTTTTTAGATTATCTCTCTGCTTCTTTTTTTTTAAATTTTTTTTATTATCCATAATGAGTTACAACATTTAGTGGGCAAACAATGAGTTGTTATCCCAATTCCCCACTGCCCTCCCCTCCCCCCTCAACTGGATAACCTCCTCCATGGGTCGTCTGGATCAGTCCTTGTGACAGGGGACCATGGATAGACTAGTAATCAGCCAGGTTCTCCTGTCCCTACCTCTGGATAGTCTCCCCCACCACAGCTCTCACAGTCTTTCCGCCCCCTCTTCCGCATAGTTCCCTGAGTCGTGGTGGATGAGTAATAAGTTTGCTTTAAGGTTGTGAGCTTAGGGGTCTTTGTGTCGAAAATCGTTGGTTTCTGTTCCACTGGCTAATCCTGTGTCGATTTAATGGCTGTGGCTGTGGGCTCCTTGTTCATCTCGTCATTCTCTGCGGAGTTCCATTTGGATCCTCCATTGTATGACTGTGGTGGCCCCTCTCTTGCCAGAATCTCAGCTATCGGCCTAAGGTCGGTTGGTAGGGTTAGATGAGCCCCAGCACTCTCGCTGCATCCTGAAAGATACAAACACAATCTCCATCGGAGAGTGAGATCAGTGTAGGTTAACAACTATACACAATTTTGGATTACCAGGATTCGATTTTTAGTAGCCTCCCTATCAATTGGTCCCATAGTGCATCTTGTCTTGGGAGCCTAAGAGTACGGGAT
>PVHP010036746.1:0-11383 GCA_004024765.1 Zapus hudsonius
TCTCTCTCTCTCTCTCTCTCTCTCTCTCTCTCTCTCTCTCTCTCCTGTATCTCTCCTGTATCTCTCTGCTTGAAAATGAATAAAATAAATAAATAAATAAAGTTTAGGGCCTGGCGTGGTGGCGTACACCTTTAATCCCAGCACTCCGGAGGCAGAGGTAGGAGGATCGCCGTGAGTTCAAGGCCACCCTGAGACTACATAGTGAATTCCAGGTCAGCCTACTAGAGCGAGACCCTACCTCGAAAAGCCAAAAAAAAAAAAAAAAAAAAAGTTTAAAATTGCAGGGGAAAACGTGTAGGCCTGTAATATCAGCTATTTGGGAGGCTGAGTGAAGGAGGAAAGTCCAAGTGTTCAAAGCCTAAACCTAAATAAGAGCAAGAACCAATCTTAATAAGTAGGGAGCCAGGAGATGGTTCAGCAGTTAAAGTGCTTGCTTGCAAAGCTGCCAGCCTTCAGGTAAGGTCAGATGCAAAGTGGCATATGCATCTGGAGTTGTTTACAGTGCCAAGAGACCCTGGCCTGCCCTTCCCCTTAAGTAAAAACCAGACCCTCTTTATCAACAACTTACATGATCATTATAGTAAGGCCTCACCTCATCTTACATTTGATTTATAGTTTTACTTTTTATTTTTATTTTTTCGAGGTAGGGTCTCACTCTAGCTCAGGCAGACCTGGAATTCACTATGTAGTCTCAGGTTGGCCTCGAACTCACAGCAATCCTCTTACCTCTGCCTCCCTAGTGCTGGGATTAAAGGCGTGAGTCACCACACCCAGGCTAATTTTATTATTAATTTGAGAGAAAGAGAGGGAGAGTATGGGAATGCCAGGGTCTCCTGTCATTCCATATGCACGCCACTTGTGCATCTGGCTTTACATGGGTGTTGAGGAATTGAACCTGGGCCATCAGGCTTTGCAAGCAAATGCCTTTAACTGCTGAGCCATCTCTTCAAACCCACATTTGATATTTTAAACAATGCTCTAGCCTATTACCAGTACAGTTATGAGGGATAAACACTATTTTCATTCTGTATAATTCGCATCAATATTCATGAGAAATCCCCTCAGGTGCCATATTTACCTGATGGCGACAAATATGAGAAGCTACAGGACTTTGAGTCTTTAGGGTCTTAACAGCTATGTGCCCTATACCTTCATTCCCGACTGATGGGAAAGGATGTGCTCTCCTGACAGTGGCCTGCAAGGGAACTGACAGCAGCAAGGTGGCCCCAGGGCAAACCACCTCTAGCTTTCTTACCAGCCCTCTGACCTGAAGGCAATTACTTTCCCTTGCCTGCTCAGCCAAAGTGAAAACAAGCCACCCTCAAAGGGTCGCTCTCTTACAAAAATGCAGCAGTTCAGTAAGTGGTATTAAGTTCTGTCATCTAGATATAACTCAATAGATGTCAAAAGGATAATGGCTAATCCTGTCTCAGAGCATACTCACTGGCTCACCCAGTGTGTTGATTCTGTGTGAGCCACAGCTGAAGGTCAAATTCTGCTTTCTTCCTCCTGAGTAGCTATAATATCATTGGCATTAGCATCTGATTATATGAACACTTCAGGTTTTGATGTATTTATTATCATTTTGGACAGGTGGTATGTATGTCCCCATAGGCTGGTTTTGAACTCCTGCTTCAACCACTCAAGTGCTAGAATTACAGATGTGCACCACTACACCCAGCCACTTTTCTGCTGAGACTTTGAGAAAATAAATCAAACTGCTCTCCTGATGGGCAGCTCAGGCATGTCTCTCTCTATCAGTGCCATTTGTTATGACAGAACAAACAAGAACATGCTTTCATGGGAAAGCACACTTGGGACTGAGTTTAGGGAAAATTACATGTCCAAAAAACATTCCTGGTTTATGAAAGATGTTGAAGGCCCAATTTATGAGGGGGAAATGATTTAAGTCAGCTCCAAACTGGGTTACTTAATCCTTTTGAGGCAAAGACAGATTGTCCCAGGTGTCCACAGGTAAATGCCAAGTCATGTGAATTAGTCAAGGACGTGTGCCAGACCAAAGAGAGATGGTAAAAGTGCGGCTGGTGTAGTAGGGTATCGTGTAAGACTATTCCCAAAGAAAGATGGTGATGCCATCCACTAACCCACCCTCTGCAAAGTCAGTCTTGCTGCAGGGTCTCTGCAGGGAACAGACGAGGAAGCTGGCTATTTGACAGATTCGAAGCTTTCTGTGACTATCCGGACTAGACAGGGGCCAGAACATCTGGAAGAATTTCTTGGTCAAACAGCAACTACCAGGATTGTGACTGGAACAAGTAAACCAGTGAGCAGAAAGCAAATGTGGAGGGTAAGTCATTGCTGATGTGCTCTGCTCTAAGGTAACTGGAACTCATAGAAGGAAGGGTCCCTTAAGCCAGTGTCTTCAGAACATGACTCCCCTTTCAGAATTCTGAGAGCCACACAGCTTTTAAGAATGCCGAATCCAAGAAACACAGATATATAGATACTTCACTGAAATAAAAGCAGCTAATTCCCACCTGAGTATTCAGGGAAATGAAAAAGCTTCAGGATTCATTAGTAAAGAAAGGGAGGCTAAGAAAAACATGCAAAATTATTCAGTTTACATAAACACAAAGACCTACATTATTATTTATGGGGGTACCTCAGAGTTTCTAGTATTACTGTACTGGGCTCTATCTTAAAGAAGTAATTCAGAGGAATTTAAGTGACTTACCCAAGTACACACAGGCAGAACTCAAATGGAAAAATCATGGCTCTTAGCTACACAAAGAGCAGGTCCTCATGAAGGTCAGGGCAGCAGGAGGGGCTAGCCTATTGTTACACAGGACAACAAAATGTTTCTCTGGATGATAGGGGTAATCCACAACTCTGTCCCTTAGTCCCTCAAGTAAACAACAGAAACCACAGATGCTGGACTTATCAGGAATGGTAACAAAAACCTGAAATTACTTAGGATCAATGAGAAATTGTCAACAAAGCAAGCCAGAAAATACTAGCTGGGGGAAAAAATAAGCCCAATGGGCTTCATACATAAACTAACCAAAAAGGTTATTTTCAAGCAATTCCCTTCCTTCATAACACAGCCAGCATCTCTGGCTCCTCCTCATCTCGATCAGAATTAGATCCTCCTTGTGAAAGCCAATGAAAGAATCAGGGTTTCATTACACCCTGTGCATACATTATCACAGCTATTCTTTCTCTTCCTGGAGAAGCAAGCGCCAGGGATGTCTTTCTGTAACACAGGCTGACTTGAGCAACATTTGTTAAGTAGGAGGCACTGGGGGAAATTTCATTTACTCTTGGCGTGCAGTAATCAAAAGTGGGAATTGTTTACACAGGGGTTATGAGGGGGTGTGGACTTGGGAAAGACAGGTTACTAGTCAATTACGTAAACTTCTCCGGTGTGAGCTTCCTCCTGTGAAAAGACAAGACTGGAGCTATAGCTCAGTATCAGAGGGCTCTGTGTTGGGCCCTGGGCTCAACCCTCAACATGGAATTTTTTTAAGAAATCTTTTTTTTTTTGTCTTTTGTGGTAGGGTTCCACTCTAGCCCAGGCTGACCTGGAATTCACCATGTAGTCTCAGGGTGGCCTCGAATTCAGAGATCCTCCTAGCTCTCCCTCCTTCCAAGTGCCCAGCCTTTGGGGAAAAAATTTTTATAGAAGAGAACTCAAGAGTTGCTCCAGTCTAGCTATAACTATAGAGAGACCTAGTCTCAAACAAGATAAAAGAAACAAGAAAAGAAAAAGAGAGAACTACTTTCACCTTCCTCAGTGAGCTGCTCTAGGCAGATAACCTACAAATGCAGCAAATCTGGCAGCCCACTAACATGCAGCCAATTAAGGTGTGCTCTCTTTTCCACTTTGGCCCTTAGACAGGATCCTGTCCAGTAATGCCCTAAAATGTCACTAGGGGGTCAATAGCAATATGAAAATATTACCATACCAAACAACTTTTATAAGTAAATATTTAAATTTTCCCTGGATTCAGTCCTGAAGTACACTTGCCAAAGAAAGCAATCCAGCATATTTACTAATAAACTCTCTCAGGCCACACTTTAGGAAAGCATGAAACCACAGGCAGAACAAAAGTGCACACATTTCCAAGTTCCATAGAGAACCTAATTACATTATCCCTCAATGTTAACAGCATTCTTGTCCAGCATGATCACAATGTGCCATTATTCAGACTGCTGCTGCAAATGTTTGGAAACACATAAAGCAAACAAAATATGGCCACCAACTCAACAATTAATGTGCATATTTGAAATCTAAACCATCAACATTCAAAAGCTCAAGTATTCTAACTGAGCCTAACTGATATCACTCCATGAAGTGGAGGCATCAGTTTTCAAACACAGGACACAAACGGCAATTCTTGGTGAGCCACTAAAGCTTTGTAGGAACCCACATTTATCAGAACACATTTGCTTTTTTCCCCCATGACTTATTCAACAACCTCTTAGAGCAATTTTTCTTGTTTTTTGAGGTATGCTCTTACTCTAGTACAGGCTTACCTACTCACTCTGTAATCCCAGGCTGGTCCAGAACTCATGACAATCCTTCCACCTCTGCCTCCCAAGTGCTGTAACTAAAGGAGCTCCCCACCATTGATTTGGCTTTAAACAATCAAAGTATACTTGATTATTCGATGCACACACAAACCCTACCGCTTAATCCTGAGGCGAGGCACGTGTCAGTGGGTTACTGTCCACTCTCCTAGCTGAGGATGGACACATGACCGCTCAGCAGCTTCCACCTGGGAGCGGAGCAAGCCACCACAAGCACTCCTGCCTGTCCTCACCTGTCATTTAGGTGGCCTAGACCCAGCAGGCTCCGGTTCCTGAGTTTCTTTGGTTGGTCTCACTCCTTCTCCCTTACTGGAACATACTAGCCATCTTCCCACTTTCATTCTGACCTACTTCAGTGTTTTTCTGAACTCAGAAATTCTACCACAATACTCTTCTGCTTATCCAATTAACAGATTTCCTCAATGCTAGAGAGTTGCCACACAACACGGAAACTCCACTCCTAGGTTAATACTGTAGAGATGAAAATATGTCCACCTTGAGGGCTGGGCATGGAGCTCAGTGCGGAGAGTGCTTGCTAGCATGCATGAAATCCTTGGACCTATCCCCAGCATCATACAAAAAACTGAGTGTGGTGGCACACAGGAGAGAGGGAGGCAGAGGCAGAAGCATCAAAAGTTCAAGGTCACCCACATCTCCATAGTAAGATTAAAGCTAGCCTGGGATACATGGAATCTGTCTCAAAAAAAAAAAAAAAAAAAAAACTAGAACATTTGGGGTTGGAGAGAAGGCTAAAGGCATTTGACTGCAAAGCCTAATGACCCGGGTTTGATTCCTCAGTACCAATGTAAAGCCAGATGCAAAAGAGGGCACATGTGTCTAGAATTCATTTGCAGTGGCTGGAGGCCCTGGCATGCCCATTCTCTGCCTGCCTCTTTCTCTCTCTCAAATAAATAAAATACGTTTTTAAAATCCCACAATAAAGCATTTTTATTTTTTATTTTTTTTATTTTGGTTTTTCAAGGTAGGGTCTCACTCTAGCCCAGAAGCAATTTTTATTTTGATTAACAAAATAATTAGGGCTAGAGAGATGGCTTAGTGGTTAAGGCATTTGCCTACACAGCAGGACCTGAGTTCAATTCCCAGACCCCATGTAAAGCCAGATGCACAAGGTGGCGCATGTGTCTGGAGTTAGTCTGCAGTACCTGGAGGCCCTGGCGCACCCATTCTCTCTCTCACACACACACTCTCAAGTAAATAAACAAATTAAATATTTTAAAAATAATTATTTGCAAGGAGAGAGAAATGAATGCCCCAGGACCTCTTGTGGCTGCACATGGACCACCTTGTGCATCTGGCTTTATGTGGCTCCTGGGAACTCAAACTTGAGCCATCCCCCAAGACTTCTTGATTTTTTTTAAGACAAGTCTCACTTTAGCCCAGGCTGGTCTTGAACTCATGGTGATCCTCCTACATCAGCCTCCTGAATGTTGTGATTAATGGCATGAGCCACCATGCCCAGCTAATAGAACAGTTTTTTTAAAAAAAAAAGATCAGTATGGGGGCTGGAGAGATGGCTCAGTGGTGAAGGTGCTTGCCTGCAAAGCCTAAGGATCTAGGTTTGATTTCCCAGTACCCACATAAAGCCAGATGCATAAGGTGGCACATGTGTCTGGAGTCCATTTGCAGCGGCTACAGGCCCTGGCATGCCCTTTCTCATAAGTAAATAAAAATTTTAAAAAGTTTTGAAAAATACCAGTATATGCATAGATTGCTTCCTGGTAGTTTTAGAGTGAAACAGTATCTTTTGCTATGCTCAAGTTCACATAAAGATGAGAATAAAGTTTCTCAATTCCCTCCACCGTCCTGGCATTCCTGCCTCACTGGTCCATTCCCACACGAGCCCTTAGACAACCCCGCCTAGCCTTCTGCAAGCATGAGCTTTGGAAGGCAGATCAGCCAGAGCTCAGAGCCACTGTGAGCTTCCATGTCTTCATGGTAGGATGTGTGGACAAGCTATGGGAGCTCTGAAGACAGCACATGTGAAGGTGGAATGCTGGTCACGGGGTAAAGGCTTGGTAAGAGGTACCACTGTCATATCATTGCCTGAGAACCCAAATTTTCACTCTCCCCTAGGACACTGGACAGTGCCAGAGGCCTAGAGCACTGTCCTCCTGAATACCCCTACTAAATGTCTACACTCTCCTTTCACAGTACCTCATCTGTGCACTTCCCCACTCAGGGCTCACGTGGCTGGTATTAAGCTGTTTAGAGAAGCATCTACTTTGGTTTTTGTTAATTGAGACAAGGTCTCACTTGGTAGCTCAAGTTAACCTAGAATTTGCTATTTTTATCAGGCTGGCCTCAAACTTGCAGCAATCCTCCTGCATCTGCCTTCCAAGTGCTAAGATTGGGAGCTCCATAGCAAGTTTGGAGAAGTACATACTAAGAATTACTATTATACATGTCAACTGGAACACTACCACCATCCCAGCTAAGCTGGAGGAAATGGGTTCTTGACTGTACCTTCCGGCCTCTACCCTTCCCTATGAGCCTGCACCCTAGCTGCCCTGCAGAGTGTATCTCATTTGCTCCTTACTGACAGTAACTCTGCCAACTCTACAGACAACGTTAACTGAGGCACACAGGTCCTCCGGTACATTTATTTCTGTTTTTCTTCTTGGTGAATAAGTGAGTGTGGGCAAAGACACGTCAGAGCACATGTGTGGCCAGAACAACCTCAGGTGTTGGTCCTTGCTTTCTATCATGTTTGAGGCAAAAACAGATAGGTTGAGAGCTTTCAAAGTGTTCTCCTGTCTCACTGCAGACACACTACAGCATCTGACCTTGCCCTTGAGTTCTGGAGAACTCACAATTGTGAAACACACTTTGTTCACTGAGCCATCTCCCCAGCTGGTAAACAGGGAAAAGAAAAGCCCCGTGCAAGCAGCTCCAGCATGCACTCTTCCAAACAAGTCTCTAGCATAGGATCCAACACTTAAGACTGTGTGGACATCCTAGGTGACAATTGGTGTCATGATGCCCCGTGGGTGCACTTGTCTTGCTGAGATAATGGTAACAATGCTGTGATGGATGCACCCATCTTGCAGGACAGTCAGAGACTATCAAAGCCCAGGCAACTAGACCTCTCCTACCCTTTTGTAGAGTAAACTCCTGGCCAAATGAAGGGCAGAGGGATACTGCCGATTTTAAAGCTCCCTGCCTTTCCAGGACATAAGAATAAGCCTAGGAAATCCTGATGGGATATTCCTCCTCTGGCAAATCTACACACCGTCACAAGCACACTGAAGAGGCTTGAGGACAATGGCAACACCCCCATAACTCCTATCTGCAGGACTCAGGCACTTTCCAACCTCAGAGAAGCAGGCCCTGAAGTCACATCACTGGTTCTTGCACCTAAAGCCTTATCTGTGCTGGGAAGAGAAATCATAATCTCCATCCATCCCAGCAAAGCGGTAGGCCCAAGCGAGGGCACAAGCTCAGCAGGCAAGAGACCACAATGATTTTGGTCGCCTAGAGTTACAAGGTCCTAGGCCTTCTAGATTCACTAACAAAAAATGGCCACTTTTTCATGCACATGGGTACACAAGACAAAAACCACTTGATACATACAAGTAAAATGAACAGCAGAGCCTTTGAACTGAGTAGAGAAAGAAAACCAGACCATTCCAAAAATCTGATAAAACTTAAAAATAAATCTGTAAAATTAGCAAAAACCATTAATGACGCATTCACATAAAACTAACGGAACATGCCGTTCATAAAATGTAATATTCTTCACTCCTTTTTAATTTCCTGCAATAGGCTTTGGCACTGCTCTTAAACTAATATTACCTTCTGTTTCTTTAAGTACCAAAGTGCTTTCTGGCTCCTTTTCATTTGACTACTCCCAAACAGTTCTAATACTACTTTATGTTTATCTATCATTTATTTATTAAGATTAGGTTTCACATAAGCCAGGCTAGTCTCAAAACCATCATGTAGATGAGGCTGGCCTTGATCTGGCAGTGATCTTCCTATGTCTTCCAAGTGCTGGCATGTGCCACCAAGCTTGGCTCGAATACTACTTTAACAGGTGGCCTTTTCTCACCTGAGAAAGTGCTCGGTATTCCTAAGCATCAGAGAAATGCAAATCAAAACCACAATGAGGTACCACCTTAGCTGGGTCAGAATGGCAATGGGCAATGATAAAGAAAACCAACAACAATCGTTGCTGGCGAGGATGCGGGGAAAGAGGAACCCTCATTCACTGCTGGTGGGTTTGCAAACTTGTTCAACCACTATGGAAAGCAGTGTGGAGGCTCCTGAACAGAATAGACATAGCATCTACCCACAAGATGTCACATCTCGACACAGAAACATTTGCACAACTATATTTATAGCAGCTCAATTCATAATAGTATTGGAATCAACCCAAATGCCCATCCATGGAGGAATGGACAGAGAAACTGTGGTATATTTACACGATGGAATTTTACTCAGCTGAAAGGAAAAATGACATATCGAAATTTAGGAAATTTAGGAAAAAATGGTCTGACTTCGAGCAGATCTTACTAAGCGAACACTCAAAAGAACGGAGAATCGAACGCCGCATATTCTCCCTCATATGTGGTCCTTAACCAGGATAACCTATACGGATCACACTCTCCAAAGGAGATTGTGCTTGTATTTTTCAGGATTCAGCGAGAGAGCTGGGGCCCATCTAACCCTAACAACCGACTGTAGGCCGATGCCTGAGATTCTGGCTGGAGAGGAACCACCATAGTCATACCGTGGAGGATCCATATGGAACCCCGCAGAGAATGATGGGAGGAACGAGGGACCCACAGCCACAGACATTCAACCTACACAGGATAAGCCAGTGAGACAGAAACCAACGATCTTCAACACAAAGACCCCTAAACTCACAATCTTAAAGCAACCTTAATACTCATCCACCACGACTCAGGGAACTATGCGGAAAGGGGGCAGAAAGATTGTAAGAGCCGTGGTGGGGGAGACTATCCAGAGGTATGGCACCCTACAGCAACAACACACTTGAGCCAGGAGGTCCGAGCTGAGTACTAGGCTATCCAGGGCCCCCTTCCACAAGGACTGATCCAGATGGTACACGGAGGAGGATATCCAGCTGATTGGGGATGGGGAGGGGGGCATTGGGGAATTGGGGATAACAGCTCATCGTTTGCCCACTGAATAATGTAACACAGTATGGACAATAAATATATATTTTAAAAAAATAATAAAATTTTAAAAAAAGATTTAAAAAAACTCTGTAAGAGAACAATAATTAGTGACAATTTACAAATAAAAATAACTGGCACAGAGGTAGGAGAATCGCCATGAGTTCAAGGCCAGCCTGAGACTCCAGTCCAGGTCAGCCTGAGCTAGAGTGAGACCCTCCCTCAAAAAACCAAAAATAAATAAATAAAAATGGGCTGGAGAGATGGCTTAGCGGTTAAAGCACTTGCCTCCAGTGCCTAAGGCCCCCAGTTCAATTCCCCAGAACCCACATAAGCCAGACCCACAAGGTGGTGGCCCTGGTGTTCTCGTTCTCTCTCTCTCTCTCTCTCTCTCTCTCTCTCTCTCTCTCTCTCTCTCTCTCTCGGCTTGAAAAATGAATAAAAATAAAAAAACAAATAAAAATAAAAACTGGCACAGAGGTTAGGCTGACCTGTTACGGGCTAAATTTTGGAATGAAATAGTTACTGTGATTATTTTGTTTATTGACTGACTCTGAGTTTCACTGCAGCCCAGGCTGACCTAGGCTTACTCTGTAGCCCAGGCTGAGCTCTCAGGAGGAACATGCCTCAGCCTCCCAGTGCTGGGATTAAAGACGTGAGACACAACTGGATTAATTCTGAATAAGTTCTGCACTACTTTAGGAACTGAATACACCACAGAGAAGGCACCTTTCACAACACTTACAACTCTACTTTGCTCCTGACACCGCCATTCAAGGACATGATCCTAAATGCTCTTAAATAGCCCATGATTTTTCATACAATAACATCAAATTGACATTTAAAAAAAAATCTTAGATGAGCCTGAAACTCAAAAGCCAGAAAACCTGGGTTCAAGACTCTGGGTCCTTTACGTGTCCCTGTCAGAAAGACATTTACCCACATGCAGCCAATTAAGCCGACTGGGTTCCTTTCCTCGTGGGGGTCCGGTGTGCAGTGGCTGCAAACAGCAGCCTCCTTGGTAGTGTATGTAACCTGTTGATTGTACAGGATGACCTAAGGGACCTTGGAGACAGTTTTCTGGTGGACAAGCATATTTCTGATTTCATGCTATTCCAAATCTAGGCTCCAGACAGGCATGCGGGGTGCTTTTGGGAAGCCCCAGGGCACAGTGGCCAGAGTTCATTCATATCGGCCAGGTTATCATGTCCATCCGCACCAAACTGCAGAATAAAGAGCATGTGATTGAGGCCCTGCGCAGAGCCAAGTTCAAGTTTCCTGGCCACCAGAAGATCCACATCTCAAAGAAGTGGGGCTTCACCAAGTTTAATGCAGATGAGTTTGAAGATATGGTAGCTGAGAAGCGGCTCATCCCTGATGGCTGTGGGGTCAAATATATCCCCAATCGTGGTCCCCTGGACAAGTGACGCGCGCTGCACTCCTGAGGGCTTCCGCCGCTCAATATTTCACCCGTCATACTCAATAAAATGTCAGTGAAAAAAAAAAAAAGAAAGACATTTACCCACAGCAGACGTGTCCCACAATGCTCACTAAATGAGATGCCTGCTCTCCTTGCCCAGCCACGCCGTGATGTCATAAAACAAGCGTGTCGTCACTGACCACATGTTTGACAATGAAGTCCGCCAAGTTCCTTCAATGCCCAGGGTTTCATC
>PVHP010036747.1:0-17721 GCA_004024765.1 Zapus hudsonius
AAAAAAATGACCAGGTATAAGCTACATGAATTTCATCTAACTCAACACTTAGTTAGTACCCTTGATACTACAAATTAGAAACTGGTTAGTTTTTCACATCTATAGAAAGAGCCCCAGTTCAAAGTGACTTTCTACATTGATCTCTCTCTAACTCCAGTCTCCTAATATTCTCCTAATATACTGGAAATGCCACTCAATCATCTGAAATCTGTGCTACTTGCAGATACATATTATCAGTCTTCCTATCTGACATGCTTCAAAGCACAGAAAGGAAAGGGAATCTCCCACTGAGAATAATTCCTGCGGATGGTGTCTCAATGAGTGAAAGTCAAATTGTGTATTGTAATGTCCTTTGTCAAAGTCTAACATTTGAATACATGGTTCGATATTAAAACATTTTTTCTAATACTTACTTCATTTAGAAAAATAAGTAGGCAAAAAATTCCTAACTTTAACAATTATAACTTTATGAATGAAGGCTGATTGTAAACCTAGATAAAAATACTGACTTGATGTTGTGTGTATAAATGCAGCCACAGGAAACTTATAGAAAAATCTCAGCAGGGAATGTGATTCATTCTCTGTCATTTTTTCTATCTAACAGAGGTTCTCTCTCTTTCTCTTTCTCTCTCTCTCTCTCTTTCTCATACCCCTTCTCCACGTACACATATAAACCCCAAGAGATATACATATCCATTACAATTTTAACAAGTATAACTTTAGGAAAAGGTGCTGAACATTAAATATAAGTAAAAGAAAATCAACTTTAAACAATTTTTAAAGTATACATTAGAATGTGTAAAAATTTCTGTCCCTCAAATCTACCCCAATCTTGGTCCTCCACAGTAATTATTAGGTGCTGAGATGATTGCTCAAGCGATAAAGCACTTACCACACAAGCAGGAGTTCTGAGTTAGTAATTCAAACACTCTTCTAGGGAGCAGAAAGTCTTGTCAGACATTGAAGATCTCAGACACACCGTGAAGACAAGGGGAGGTGGAGACAGGCAAGTCCTTCAGAGCTATGGGACCTGCTACCCTGAGGAAAACCTCAGGGGAACATTGTGAAACCTTGCATTTAAAGGAGATAGAATTTGAAGAGCAACAACTGAAAGTTTTCATTGACCCCCGCATACCTATTGTGAATGTGCAGACCTATACTCACACATGCATGGCCGCCACACACATATAGACACATACAAAGCATCAATGAGGTGTTTTGGATAGTGCCAATGAAATATTCCTTAGCAGGGGAAATACTATAAGTATACTTAATGAAGACATTAAGATGCATTGCTTTTATACAATAATGAATATTCAATACAAACGATCTGAAAACTAGCTTTATTTGAGAATGACAATGAAGGTAATTTAGGGATAAAATACACATTTTTGGTTGGCATCTTTCCACGCCATGCCACATCTTCTTAAAAGCAGATTTAGACTCCTAGCATAGACATAGGACCTTTATGGATATAGTATTCAAACAGCTTTAAAACATGATTTACTGAACCTTCAGTTTTTCCAAAGATGATAAAGACAGGGAAATTCATTTTATTAATATGGCAAATAAAATAGAGAAATATATTTTCTGAAAGGTAAGCATGCTAGTCAGTGGATGACTCCTGCTCTACCTTCCATTTCTGTTTGCACTCAGAAATGAGCCTATTCTATGCTTGCTCACACAGGATGCTATTTGACTATAACAAATCCAGGGAGGTCTTATTTTCATCTATCTAAATTACCATAAAGATTTATATTAGTTGTTCAAAATGCCAGATTTTTAAAAGCCCAATGCATTGGGTGTTTTATAATGTGTTCTCAATGATAGAAAAGAAAATCATGTAAACTCAGTGTTGCAGTCAACTTTATCTGTTTCTCTGCAGAAAGAACCCAAGCAAAAGCAGCTTGTGAAGGAATGGGTTTATTTGGCTTAGGGACTCGAGGGGAGACTCCATCCTGGCAGGGAAGACGATGGCATGAGCAGAGGGCTGGACATCACCTCTGCCACAGCACTGCAACAACAGCAGGAAGGTGTGCCAAATACTGGCAAGGGGAAGCTGGCTTATAATCACTGAGCACTCATCTTTCATCTAACTACTCAAACATACCATCTTCAATAACCTGGTTAGTGCTCTCAATATTCTTGTTTATTATTGGAAGATGTGCTACAGACTGGTGTCAAAGAGGGTTGTGCATCAAGATTGGCATTCTCCTGAAATGTCAAATATTTTCTCTATAACAACCTGTACCATTAATGAGTTAATGTTTGGACAACATCAGAAATAAATTCATATAACATGTAATTGTTTTTTGTGAATGTTTCATTAGTGATTGTCTCACATTCCAGACTGCCTTGAATGGAACTATGTGAATTAAAGTCAAGGCAAAATATTTTGTTCAAATCATTATTTCATGCTCATCAGTTTTCATTTTCAAGTCCTTTCCTGACATATATATATATATATATATATATATATATATATATATATATATATATATATTTTCTATTTTTCCTTCATGATTCATCATTTATTTTATTCTCTTATCATCTATGTAGAATTTCATAATGTATATATTTTACATATGCTACGTATAAATTAAATCTGTTTGTAAACCCACTTATAAATAATGTGGCATAATAGAGCCATGCATAAGTAAATGAATCAAATAGAAGTATACCATTCCTATTGGTGTTTAATTGAGAATAACATCCGTACTTTTCCGTGAGATATAATTTGGATATACATCCATGTCTCTTCTATGAAAAATCTTAACTGTAATTATCATTTGAGGGTCAGTGATATATCATGCACTCAAATTTATTCTTTGTTTTAACTGTAACCTCTGGTCTGCTTAAGTGACAGTTTGAATGCTCTGATAGTATAATAAAGTTAGGGATATCCCCTCTAATGTCAAACTCTACAAAATAAGGCTTATTCAGTGCTATGTGACATGTGTGCTATAGTTGGAAAAGGAAATCAGTCATCATAGATCAGTACAAAGCAATGTTTCCTTCATTGCAGAAACAATGCTTTGAATCTTTTTTTAGAAACAGAGAGGCAAATATACATGAGGAGAATAGGAGATTTAGATAGAAAGAAAAGATGATAGTGGATAAATAATTTTGGGGAGTATATGATTAGCATACTGTTTTGTTTTGTGTCCCTATTAAATTTTGTGTAGTGTATCTATGTCTGAGTCACATGACAAAAGCTCTCTGAGCTCATACTCAGGAAAAGCAAGAAAGCTGTTTTTTTTCTCTTTACCTCTTTAATATAAAGATCATCTCATATTTTCTTGATGATTGAAAAAAAATTTAGCAAGCAAGTGTTTAAAAAAGCTTGTTGAAACTTATTATTGAAAGTATTAAAGTATTCTAACTTAGTTGTATTTTAATATTTATTTCCTTTTAGATATAGTTAAATATTTCTTAATTTTTTAATGAGTCTAGACCTCTTTTCTTAACACATGAAAAATAAAGTTTCCTTGTAACACTAAAAACACTTTACTCCTCCCTGTTCTTTATGCTCAATTAGACTGTAAATATGACAGAATAAATTATCTTTCAACACCATTCATAAAGTTCATTAAATTCACATGACACTTCAGACTATAATTGCAAATGCAATATTTCTAACTTTTAATGCTTTCACTTTGAAAAAAATACATAGGATCTTAAGATCATGTAAGCAATTTTCTGTATATCATCTGCCCAAGAGGGAGACCACTGGCTGTTTGAAAAAAATAAGAATCTGAGAGCTTAGAGCCCTAATTAGAGTCTGTAGGCAATGATTACTGAAAGCACATAGTGAAGATGACTTCTTTCAACTGCATCATTGCTAATGTGGTAGATATGACACTACAATGAATATTTGCAGATGTGATCCTGTGTGCCCTTGTTTCCAACAATGAGTATCCAGAAAGGCAGGCAAATGAATGTGGATGTATATGTATGTGTTAAAAATATTGTTATATGTGAGTAAAATTATACACTTTAATATTTAGGCATTATTGTTGATAGAAATAAAATTACTGCATGGACATACAAGAATTATCATGACCATCCATTTCTAAAATCACCATGAGAATTTAGCCTTAATATCTTCTTTGAAATTTGCACAACACTATTCATTTTTGAAAGTTCTTTCATTATTTGCTTTATGAATTTGCCTTCTTAGGATACTCTAACTTATAGAATCTTAATAATTTAAAAGAACTGCTGATGTTTCATGTGAGAAGTTGTCAAATGTAAAAGCATACTGATGATATTTGAAATATAAATAAGTTCATTTGTAATTATGACTAGAATTATGCACCAATATAAATTATAACTCATCATGTTAGATGTTATATTAGTTGCTTTTCTCATTGCTTAACAAATACCTAAAAAATAAATTTAAATTTAAGCAATAAAGAGTTTATTTTACCTTATGGTTTGCAGGCGTTCTGTTCATCATTGCAAGAGGGAGGAGGGGGTCACATAGCCACAAGGTGTGAAGCACCTATTGGCATTTAATCCACACTCAGGAGGGAGAGTGATAAGTGCTGGTATGCAGGTCACGTTCTGATTTTTAAACAGTTCATAATCCAATCCAGAGGGATGATTAGACTCATATTCAAGGTGGGTAGGCACACCTTAACTAACCTAATCTAGAATCTTCCTAACAGACATTCCCAAAGGTTTGGTTCCATTGTGATTCCAATTATTTCATGTTGACAAGGCCTATACCCTTCATAAGCTCTTATCATTTTATTTTATGAATATCAACCAGGAAGCTTTTGCTAAAGTGATGAGCACTTGGAAGTTATTAAGACTATTTTAAGTGGTCTTCTGTTGTGAATATTTCAGGTCATTATCTAAAATTAATCTCATAGCAAGGCCAAGTCAAAGGAAGCACAACCATGGTAGTTTGAATGAATGTCCCTCATTGACTCTGGTGTTAAAAATTAAGCTTGTAATATGGATCTTCAGTGGCTAGGCTGGAGGAAGGGGGCCAATCCTGGAGTCTAGCTCTAAGTTGTCACTAGGGTCAGATCTGATGAGCTTTGGTGGATTTTTGTGCTTGCCACTTTTTGGTATTTGAGGGCTGAAAGTGGCTTTTCTCTCTGCTTAGATTTATGGAAGTGAGCAGCTTCTTCCTCTGTTGATGGAACTTCCTCTTGGATCTGTAAGCTGAAATTGCCAAAAACTGTTCCTCCCAAAAACTGTATTTGGGATGGATTCTCATTTCAACATTGTGGAGTTGCATACAACAACCACTTTCATATTTTATTAAAAAGAAAACAGAATTAACATATCCAGTAATTTGCTTCATTTCAAGCTATTATAATTTACTTCTAAAATTTATTCCTAAATAATACACAATGTTTCCTTTAATTATTACATTTAGTGTTTATAGCTCAAATGTTTTGATATTCATTTTTTCTGTTTCAAGTCAAGATGATTGTCTTGATCAGTTATTGTAATGACAAAAAGTCTTTCTTTTTACTGCGCATATACTAGTCATCATTAACAGGGTGAATATATTTTCACTTTGAAATTTTTGATTTTGTCATGAAGTATAGCCATGTAGCAAAAAAAAAAAAAAAAGAATGGGGAGTAGAGATGAACTCAGTGTCTCTTTAGAGGAAAAAATTCTGGATACACAATTTCAAATAAATTCTCTAATCATTGGCCTTTGCTTATTGCCTTTCTTAATTTTATTTGCATTCAAGGTAGGGACTCACTCTAACAGAGGCTGATCTGGAATTCACCCTATAGACCCAGGCTGGCCTTGCAATGTGTGTACCTCATTGTATGTTACTCACAGAGATCCTTCTACCTCTGCCTCTCAAGTGCTGGGATTAAAGGCATGCACCAACATACCTAGATATATTGCCTTTCTTAACAAGTTATTTAAAGGCTTCTACATATTTCTTCCCCTCCCATATATAGATATATGTGTATGTGTGTGTGATATGTGAGTGTGTTAATTGGCAAAAATATATATTATAAATTTTAGTTGTTTCTTTCCTAATGATTTATTATTCTTTTCTTACTCTATTTTAGCAGATATGTTTATTATATTTTGTAATATTTTATTTCAGAAGATATTTTTCTGATAATTTCAATCAATCTTTTCCTTGGCTAATTTAGTAGAAATAATTCAACTTTTAACTTGTTAATTTTCCTTTTAAAAGTATCACACTAATAGAATTTAAATACAGATTCAGTGAATGGATGACTCATACAACATTACCAGTTTATGATCCTTGGATCATTCATTATAATTCACGGTCATTATTAGTGGAAAGCTCCGCCATGTCTTGATTAAGAATCTAAAGATTCTAAATACCTTGCAGTCAACTTCATAGTCTTTTTACTTAGCTGAGTTCTTGGAAAGTATATTTTGCTTAAAAATTTTGTGGTCCTTTCATTCCTTTGCTTTTTAGTGTTATAGCAACCATCAAAAATATCTCTCAGGGCTGGAGAGATGGCTCAGCGGTTAAGGCATTTGCCTCCAGTGCCTAAGACCCCGGGTTCAATTCCCCAGGTCCCACATATGCCAGACTCACAAGGTGGTGGCCCTGGTGTTCTCTCTCTCTCTCTCTTTCTCTCTGCATGAAAATGAATAAATAAAATAATATATATATATATATATATATATATATATATATATATATATATATATATATATATATATATATATATATATATATATATATATATATATCAGGACTGATCCAGACTGTCCACGGAGGATAATGTCCAGTTGAGTGGGGATGGGGAAGAGTGGCATTGGGGAACTGGGGATAACAACTCATTGTTTGCCTATTAAATAATTTAACTCATTATGGACAATAAATAAAAAGAAAATATCTCTGTTCTCTATAATAATTATATTTCCTCAATTCTTCTTTTGTTTAATTGAGTTACATTTAAGTTGAGTAGAAGCCATCCATATTACTGTTACTAGATTGGTTGTTTACAGATCAATGACTTACTTCACTCTAAAATATTTCCTTCTATTACCTATATTCATTCTGTGTTTATTTGTCATTTAGCACATTTCTTTCCTACCTGCCTAATTCTAACACAAAGTATCCTGTCCTGATTTTTCATCTTGGTAACAGACATGAAGAAAAAGTTCGAGGCCACCCATAGCCAGCATGGACACAAACAAAGGATGTATGTGTGCAGCAATCAAAAGTAATACATGCTGTTTCAAGTCAAAATGCTCACATACAATAAGATAAAAAAATAACAATAAGTAAAAGGAAAGGAGGAATATTTATTTTGCTGTGCTACAATATGTGTTATCAATATGCTCAAGCAACATACTCGGTATTGTAGGAAAAAAATCATAGGTATTTGGGGCACTCTGATTGGATATGAGGCCCATTCAGTGGGAGAAAATTTATGCCTGGTACTGAATCGGTTGGATGAGAAGTTCACAGATTTCAGAGAGAATCTTCCATCCGACCTTTGGCAAAGATGAGAGGCTATATCCAAATAACTATGCTAATCCTTTCATCCAGGCTGCTCTTTCTCATGGCTGGAGAATTGTTTCTTTTGTTGTTGTTTGTTGTTTTTTGTTTTGTTTTAGAGATGACAGCAAAAAACAAGGATAAGCAAGGTCCATCAATACTATAAAAAGAGATAGCAAACTGTACGGCATAAGGAAGCCACCCCTAGCACAGGAGCCATCACAGAGGAAGGGGAAATTTAAACATGAATGCTTCTCTCACAGTTAGCCTGCTCCAGGGAGATGGAGACAGACATTTAGGACAATCAAATCTCATCAAAGCAGAAATCCAGAGGTTCCAGAGAGCTCAGCACTAAAGTAGACTTATAACATACGCACCAAGGCTCAGGGAGCTTCTAGGAAGAGGGCAGCAAAATATTGTAAGAGCCACAGGGTGGGAAGGAGTATCCAGAGTCATTTCCCACAATTACCCCACTGAGGAGAGCCCCCAGTAGAATGGGAGGGGAGAGAAAATATGAGTATCAAAAGAGGAATTTTGGCCAAAATGTTAGTTGTTCATTATAGTAAAGTTCATAATTAATAAAATAAAAATGAAAAAATTATAGGCTTCTAAAAATATCAAATTGTCAAATAACTATGATAAAAATTGAACTTATGTCATAATTCTATATTTTTATCTCTGGTTGATTTAACTTATATACACCTATAAATAGCATCAATATTAGCTGTAGAAGTGCAAGCAGGAATTGCTAACATTCTGAAATTTGTGGCTTATATAATTTAAGATGCAACTTAAAACTTCTATAGAATTAAACTTTTTTGTCAATCATGCTGTGCTTTGCTGAAATATAGTATCATGCATATTCATCAGCATTTTATTGTCATATGATAATTCTGATTTTCCGGAAATTATAAAATACATTATTCCAATTTTAGGTTTTGTTTCTTTTAAATAAGCAATGTTTGTGATATACATATTTCAGAGACCCAATTTCTTCAAAATCTATTGTCTCCATAAAATGGTTTATTTATTGTTGTGACTTGTATAATTTATTGTATGGAAATCTGATTGATACCTCATTTTGATATTTTAGTCACTTATGGAACAATATAAGTTTTAACTTTCAATTTCTTTATGACTTGAATATTGTATTTTGTGTATTTCAGTCACTATATACATTGAATGCTCTTTGGTCTTTGTAAGTTAGGCTTAACCTTCTCATTAGGCATTGCATAATATTTTTGTGTTTCATCAAATTAATTTTCTTTCTTATAGATGCAAATACTCACAAACCATGAATCTACTATTCCCACTTCTCATGCTGAACTCATTTTAGGATGATTTTCCTCATCTAAATTTAATTAGTTACAGTTGTATAGAGACTGAAAACCATTTGCTTAATCCAGTTATATTATTGCTTTAGATTATTATTTTTTTTAATTTAATATTTATTGTCCATAATGAGTTACATTATTTAGTGGGCAAACCATGCGTTGTTATCCCGACTTCCCCAATTCGCCCCCTCCAAAATGAAATTTTGGTCATCTACTTTCTGATTACTTAGATATAAAAAGAAATCCAAATACTTGTATTCTCTAAGATTAAAGAAAAAACATTGTCCAAAATATGAATTTCTATCTTTTTACTATAAGTCTGAAATAAAACAAGAATTACATACTGCAAGTATGCTTCATATATTCTTTTTGTTGTTGTTAAGTGGAAACTTTGTGTGGCCAAATCATGTGCTGGTACCATTTCCCTCCTCCCTGCTCCCAATCCATTGAAGGCGCTTCTCAGTGGGTTGGCTGTTATTCATCATGGGTTATGGGTGGCAGGTTATTAGTTGTGAGAACAGCAGCCAGTCATTGTAGTTGGCGCCATGCCTCTGGAAATTCCCTCCCATCTGTGGCTCTTAATAATCATCTGAGCCTTGGCGGGTGTGTTTTAAGTCTACTTTGGTTTTGTGCTCTGAACACTGCATTTCAGCATTGGTATGTTTTGAGAGTCCTCAATGGCTCTTGCCATCACACTGGCTCAGGTTGTCATGTTTCCCATGGAAACAGTACTGTTCTGTCTCACCAAAAAAAAGTATATATATATATATATATATATATATATATATATATATATATATATATACTTTTTATATATTTAATAAATATATAATATTTAGTAAATATATAAATAGTATATATACTATTTATATATTTATATATATTTAAATTTTGTATATATATATATACAATTTAAAAGAAAACCAAAAAGAAGAATCTGAAAATCATCTTTCAATAATTAATTCAAAATTACATTCTTAGGATAAATATAGAACAGAATTCTTTATAATTTAATACATAGTATTAATTTTATGTTATTTTTCTAAGAATCTATTTAACTTCATAACTTTTACTTAATAGTTATCAAATTTGGAATATTTTTGGTAACTGTTGATTAAAGATATTTTATATTTTTCTATTGTTCTCAGGCAGTTCTCTCATGACAAGTAGATTATATACTGTTTTTTCAAATATTGTCCCTTACTTAAGGTCAGAGATTCTTGTCTCTCGCTGTTTTGATTTGCTTTCCGTTGATTCTTTGTTCTTAAGATTTTATTATATTTATGAATATAACAAAATTATCATTCTTTTTCTGAAATCTTCAGTGCATTATTAAGCAGATAATAATTTTATTTTCATTTCATTTTGTTTTTTAGTTTTTTACTCTGAAAGTATTATTTTATTTTTGTATGGCTCATATTTTTTTTAATTTTTCTTAGTTATTGAGTCACTCTCATTGTACTTTTCTTTGAATCATTTCCAGTTTGAAAAGTATGCCAATAATCATTTCAACAAAAGTATCATGTTTCCTTTGACAATTATTAATTCCACATCTGAACCCATGTCTTTGTGAGGCAAACATTCTCCCCACAGACTAATACCCAAGCAACTTAGTTCAAGTTCAGTCAGTTTCTACAACATATTGTGGAGAAGAAATAACACTTTTCTATTTGCATGTCTAATTTGACTTTTTTGTTTTCTTGCTAAAACATAGAAGTTATGAGTAATATATATTGCTACAATGCTAATTTCTAGTTTTTCCCAACAGTCTGTTGTCGTTTTGATTTTACAACTTGCCTTTCTTTATCAGATGTGTGTTCATCATTATGTACACCTGTGAGGACTCTGCTTATTGATCTTATTTTTATCTGCAGCTTGGCTTCATGGCAGTTGCCCCTGTATCTGCACAAATTATTAAAATAACTATCAATCAGTGTTTGCTGTCAAACACTTAAGACTAATAACATTTCCACCTCACTACCTACTGACCTGTGTATGGGCTAGTGAGCAAATTCAACCTTCAGTCTCTTCTACAGTTTTCCCTGAGTTTGATTCTGCATTAAGCTTTCTCAAATCCTCCCTTATGCACAAACCATCTCCCCTTTAGGGGAAGGATTAAGGTCAAGACTAAGCTCTCCTTTCAAGTTCTACCTAATTCCAGCCACACTTCTAGTCTGTAGCTGTCTCTAGCTGTGGCCTCATGTTGGTCCCCTTGAGTGTGCCCTTGAGTGTGCCCTTGGACTACGTTGCCTGCTGGCTGCAGGTGTTCTTCCTACCAATTATACCATTAAGCCAAAACCTCTTGCTCCTCTCCTAAGCTGCTCGGGCCTCTCTAGTTGTGAAGCTTCTGGTGTTCACACCCAGGTCTGTGTCAGCACTGCTCTTCTGCTGGCCTGGTGAGGGACCTCAGGTAACTGGGAAAGGTCCAGGCTAGGATGCCTTAGACATCTCATGTTCTGACCTAAATTTCTGCAGGTTTTAATGCACATATACTTTTGACTTTGTTTATCTGTGCTCATTTCTGGAGACTTTAAATGATGGTGGTAATTTATTTTCTCTAATTTTGTGTTTTCTGATGTGACATTGGCCAATTCCTTTATTATCACCATATTTTGCTTGGTAGTTGAGGATGTCATTTTGTCACTTTCAACCTTTGAATTTCATACAAATTTCAGAATTGATTTAGTTTTTATAAATACATTCCTGACAATAATATTTAAGTTGTTAGGACTTGATTTATATTGTTTGAAATACTAATGGAGAGAATTGAGCTTTGTTTTTTGGGGATATATTTAAATTTTCTTTGGAAAGGTTTCCCATTTACTTTTAAATTTATTGATTGGTTCTTGATATTTTGGTATATATTTTATGTAAAGTGTTCACATTTTAGTTTCTCAATTTAGTTTCTAGTATAAGGAAATACAACCAAGTACAATGTAGTTGTGTGTTTTGCTGACCTGAAACTCCTCACTCTACCTTAGCCTCTCAAATACTGGGATTACAGGCATGTGTCACTACACATGCCTTTACAATTAATTTTTAAATATTGATTTTGTGTCTAAAAATGCTGATATGCTTATTTCCAAAGGTTTATGATCTATAATGCTAGGAATGTAATCATCTTGTTTTACATTTCACCTAACATTTCCTTTGTTTTTACATGTTCCTGCAATGTATAGTGGGTGCCTGTGGATGTGTATTGTATGCACTGGTTTGTACTCATGAAGTCCCCTTCCAGGACTCTTACTTGAGCTCTTGAACTTTTTTTTGAGAACTTGAACTTTTTTTTCTATTTTTTTTTCTTTTAATGAACCCACAGGGCAGAATCTATAATGCACATGGTCATGTCTACCATTATATGGGTTTTACATGGGTTTATGGAGATTAGATTTAGGACAATCTTACCCCCCACCCATGGCCCTCATGCTTGTGCATGAAGCACACTTAAACACTGAACCATCTCTCCAGCCCAATATTTGCTATTTTTATCTGCCAATATAGATAGTCCATACTTCCTTATTGTAGACTTTAGAAGGAAAGAACTGTTTTTTCAGTAAAAATAATAATGAAACTAGTAATTTGTTCTTTAACTTGATATTATAAACATACTTTACCATATTATATGTTCCCTATTCTCTCTTTATTTTCTTTCTTTCTTTTTTATTCATATTTTGAGACATTATGTGATGTAGCACAAGATTTCATCAAGCTCTTGGTCTGCCTCCTTCCACCTCCCTAGTGCCAGGATTACTGGTACAGGACAACCATACTTGGCTAGTAGCTTTTCTTTATTAAGTTTTGAAGCTTTAACAAAAATAATAAAATTTTAAGTATATTAAAATGACATAAATACCTCTTCTCCATGATTTTGTTTTCCACAGCTTTGATTACTTTAGGCCAACCCTGGTCCAGAAAAATAAAGGGTATATAATTTCAGAAATTAAAGAGAAAATAAACTTAATATAAAATCATAGCTTTTAAGTGGCACACTCATTTACTTTCATGAGTAAATGCTGGCCATCCTGAACCATCCTTACAGGATGTGGAACTTTGTCTAGCATGATCACCTGCATGTATTACGAGAACTGATTGTGATCTCACATAGCCAGGGGTTATCATAGTATCATCATGTATGTATTCAAATTATCATCTCAATGTGCAAGTTTTAAGCCTCAAACCTGATATAGGGCATATATCATGCAAGGACAGATTATTTCTGACATTATGTGATGGTGTTTTACTGTTTATGTATAGGGATAGATCTCCCTGGTTTAATCACCTACTGATGATCTTGGATGTGTCGTCCATGGAAGACTGGGAACTACTGTATAATGTATCTGTGTCAGTATATTGACGTGGTAGAATATATTGATAGACATGTGGTGAATATATAAAATTCTCCCATTTTAACAAAATATTACATTTTGATGTAACATTCTTATGTGTTAAAAATTTATGATATAAAAATTACATAGTTTTCATGCTTGATAAGTTTTCCCTTTTATTCTAAGGTTTTAGCCAAATGTTCATGAGGTTTGTGGGCCCACAAAAATGGAATTACTTTGCCTATAATTAATGTAAGAAAATGTTTGAAAGAATGAATATTAATAAACTAATTGACCACTCATTTTTTAATGTCAGGAAATACTGGAAGAAAAACTAAAGTAAGAAATAATAAATCAATATTGAGAAAAACACAATTCTTCAATAATGGAGATATCATTCATTAAACCATTTTATTTATAATTTCACAAGTTGGACGTTACATATAAGTTGGTTTTATAGTTGAAATTATTTTATTATTAAACTGAAAAAATACTATCAATTAATTTTACCTTATGTTGCAGTCAGACATATACCACTGGGATGAATCCTCAAACCAGGCACAATTTGGGGTAGGAAAGTATTTATTGAAACTACAGATTGAGGGGAAGTTCCATAACAGTGAAAGAGGCTGGCATTCTTTCACAGGTCCCAGCAGAGAAAAACACCTATCACCACCACCATACTCACAGAACAGCAAAAAGGGAGGGCAGCAAAAGATAGAAATTCTTCCCCTTTATATATATATATATATATATATATATATATATATATATATATATATATATATATATATATATATATATATATTCTTAGGGTGGGGGTCTTACAACCTTTCCCTAGACTTACTGGCTTCTTGAGTCTCTGGACTTTCCTTCCTGCACTGCCCACACAGGAAAGGATGTTTATACTTCTAGCTCCTTTGAGCTTCTTTCCATCCTGCCCCCTAATAAGAGGCTGGTTCCTGTAAACATCCTCAGAGGCCCACCCAAGATTACTTGAAAGATCAAGTTGACATCAAAACTTAACCTTCACACCTCATTAAATTGAAAATATGTTCAAAGACAAGCTTTTCTTAATCTTTTTTAAATAAGTGTTTTGTCAATAATTAGATACATTGTATAAGCAAATCTTGTAGTGGTACCCCCATATTCCTCCTCCTGGTCCCCAACCCACTGGGGCCCCTCCTTGATGGACATATTGGATCAGTCCTTGAGGTAGGGGGTTATGATTTGCAAAAGAGGTAGGCAGTTTTTTCTCCTTTAAGTGTTGTTTTAAAAAGACAAAATGTCAAAATCTCCACACTTTGTAATCAATGAATTATTTAATTCAATACCATGCTCAAAGAGTTGTTTTTGTTCCACTTCTGTAGAACAATTTAAAATAGTATCAAAAAGTTGAGCTAATGATATTTGAAAGATCATTTAAAATGATAGAAGGATTTGCATTAATCTATGCAAAAATACAAACTTTACATGGCAGAGAAGAGGCATCTTTATTTTAAGAGGTGCCTTTAACCACTGAGCCATCTTTCCTGCCCTGAATCTTTTTTTTAAGGGCATTAATCTCATTCATGAGGCTAATCACTTCACAAAAGCTCCACTTCCTCATACTTTCAGCTGTATGAAATAATCACCGCTAAACATTATGGTTTTGGGATAGAAATTTGGGATTCTGAGAGACCCACCTACACATTCCCATTTATTTATCATTCATTATTGTATGTCAACCATCATGGACCAAAGTCATTTACTTAAAACTGTCTGAGTAGTTTCTCTTAAAGTCAGACCTGTTCAGAGTATTTTTGCATATTTTTAAATAATTTCTTTTTTTTTTTCCTTCTGGAAGTCTTTGAAAAGACAGTAAACCCTCTGGAGTCCTCTGTTCCCTGCGCCTCACTGGGTTGCCCTGGGATTTTAACTCTCAGAATTGCCAGCCAGTGTCCAGAAATACAAGGAAGTATATTTCAGGTTTTCTTGCTCTAATAGCTCCCGTAAAGGTTATGGATCGAGATTTTCTGCCTTGGTAACCTGCAGTCCTCTGTGTCCACCTACCTGTCTCTCCTGTTGGGAGAGAGGTGTTTTGCCTTTTGAGTTAAATTCTTCTATCTATTAAGAGGGGGTGTGATGATTTTGTCACTGGGGTTTCTGGGGTATCTCTTCTCAGCTCTGCTTTTCCTTAGTAGACTTCCCTCTGAGTCCTTCAGAACCCCATTCAGCAGAGGGGTTCCTCCCAAGGGTTAGCTCTGGGGGGCCTGTAGAGAAGTCCAGCTTCATGTTCCATGCTGTGCATCTCTTTCAGTCTGCCAGGTTGGTTCTGATCTTACCTGTTTCCACCCTAGTCTGTTCATGTCCCCACATGGACAGTCTCACGCTTGCTGTTTATTTTGTCACTATGTTCTGGATGTCACAGCCTTCCTGGTATCTACTGCTTGGTAATAGATACCTGAGAGCTTGGTGGGGGAATGCAGTTCACCTGGGAGCTGGCCTGGCACATGAAGGCTGTTGTTTTTTTTTCCCTTCAGCTCTTTCTCTGGTAGGAGTAAGGACTGTTGTTATCAACGAGTGCCTCATCAGGTTGTACAGTGTTGTGGCTTCTATTTGCCTCTATGTCCAGAACTCAATTTTTCTCTTCTTCTTTCCTCTGCTAACACACTCAACTGCACATGGTAAAATTCTGAATATTTTAAACTTTTCCATGCAAGTAAATACCTCATATAGTGTTCATTTTCAAATTTGCAAAATGATGTATTTGGCACAATAAAAGTCATTTTTGTCTAGCATGAAAGATGTAAATTCTCCAACCCTAACTCCCCCTGAAGCTTCTTTTAACTATCTGGAATAATTTGAAATATTTCTATAAAAGTGAGGCTATTCTGTCATTTCCAAACCTTACACTAAGAAATGCACTCCAATGATTAGGGCAAGGATAAGGCTAGTCTATAGACAATTTTACTGAGATCAACAAGACTTCCTTCTTAAGTCACAAATATTGCATATCTATCTACTCATATTATTGTTCTCTTTCTCTACCTCCCCCCCTCTCTAAATAAATATATACATATATTCAATTAAGTAACTACTGACTATATAATTTTATCTATTAAGCATTGTAAAAATGAACCCTAAAAGTGAAAATTAATATTCTGGGGCAATGCTAGAAAAGAACTTATTACTTTAGAGTAAACAAGATAAACATCCTGCATAAAAGAGGCCATAATTTGTTTTTCATTAAAATTAAGATCTTTGTAAGGATTGGCTCAGCAAACTGTGGCTAGGTGATGAAATTCATCCTGCTCTCTTATATTTTCTTTTATTTTTAAAGCATGGTTTTATTATAACTGAGTCTAATCCCCTCCTTTTGATTGTTTATTAACTGATTTTTCGGTAAAGTCATGTGTGAACATGAAACCTACGTAATTGAAGCCATCCTCACAGTAGCTGTCATCTCCTAAATTTGCCATAGCAAAACCCTTTATTTTTTAATCTTTATTATCCATAATTATATACACTGCATGAGCAAATAATGTGTTGCATCCCCAATTTCCCTCCTCCCTGTCTCCAATCAGCTGGGTATCTCAGGGTGAAATGCATTGGGAACCAAAATCTTGGGACCACAAAGACAAATTCACTTTACAAGTGATTTACAAAGAGGCTACTCACAATAGAATCTAGCCAATTCAGAAATGTGTATCTCAGTTAACCTATACTGATCTCAGTCTCCAATGGAGATTCTGTTTTTATTTTTCAAAAGGCAGCAAGAGATCTGTGGCTCCTCCAACCCTACCAATGAGCCCCAAGCCAATAGCTGACATCCTGGCAAGAGATGAGCCACTGCAGACCTACCGTGGAGGATCCACATGGAACCCCGCAGAGAGTGGTGGGATAAGCAAGAGACCCAGAACCACAATCAATCAGTCAACGTAGGATGAGCCAGACAAACACCAATGATCTTCAACACAACCTAAAGCAGAAGTACAGAGGCCCCTAAGACCTCAACTTTATAGCAGCCTTAATACTTACCCACCATGACTCAGGGAACTGAGTGGAAGAAGGGGCGGAAATATTGTAAGAGCCATTGTGGAGGAGAATATCCAGAAACATGGACCCCTCAGTAACAACACACAAAGGGGTGGAACAGGGATGACCCCTAGGCTATACACAACCCCCAACCCCATAGACTGACTGCCCACTGAGGAGGATATTCAGCTGATTGGGGACAAGGAAGAGGGAAATCTGGGAATTGGGGACACCAACACATTATTTGCTCATTAAGTGTATCTAATTATGGATAATTAAAAAAAAAGAAAAAAAATGGAATATCTAGTATACCTTTAGATCAGGAAAGGTGATACCACCTGAGGAGGTTTTTTTTTTTTTTTTTTAAGTTTATATTAGGCTAACTGAGACATTGTGCCATTCCAAATAAATTTTGAGATTATTTTTTTCTATGCCTGTAAAGAATTACACTGGGATTTTTATTGGCAAGACATTGAATCTGTATATTGCTTTTGGAAGAATTGCCATTTTTAGAGTATTAATTCTACCTATCCAGGAGCATGGAATATTTTTCCATTTTTTCACATCCTCCTTTGT
>PVHP010036748.1:0-17728 GCA_004024765.1 Zapus hudsonius
GAATGGTCTGGCCCTCCAGCCCAATTTGGGTTCTGAGGGGGAGAGTGGGTATAGATGTAGGTACATCACCCTCTTCTCGTTTTCCCCTGAGACGAGACGCAATAGGGGAGCTGAGTTCAGGGGAGTTAAGTTTCTGAGAGGGGGCAGGGGAAGGAGGACTAGAGGAAGAAGCAGGGGAGGGCTTTGGAGGGGCAGTGGCAGAGGGGGAAGATGCAGGAGGTCTATAGGGGGGTGGCTGGGATGTCATAAGATCAAATAACTCCTCATTATCTGTGGATAGAATAGGTTTAGTTTTATCACTGGGTAGAGGGAGGAGGTAGTCGTAGGAGGGGGGCTGGAATGGGAGGGTCAGACGTAGGAGGAACAGGAGGGGTGTGGGTAGAGTAAGGGTGGGAGGAGCGGGGGAGGGATCTGGTGAAGAAGGGGAGGGATCTGGGTAGACAAAGGGAGCCAGCCAAACAGGCGGGCTGGCAACCAGATCTTCCCAAGTAGCAATGTAAGACACTTGATCAGGGTGTTTCTGCCAGATTTTTTTCTTAACCTGCAAAATAACGGATTTGTTAAAGGGACCTCCCTCTGGCCATCCCACATCAAAAGAAGGCCATTCAGCGGTGCAGAGTAACCCATTTCTTTTTCTTAACTACCAATGATAGATTATGAGCTCTTTTCCGTGTCTCTCCACATTGGTCTATAGTTAGACTCAAGGGGGTGCTCTGTGACTGACCCATCGCAGGCACAAATAACACAAAGTAGACCACACAGACACAATGACACGCACAAACACTTAGGGCCAGAAGCTGCGCAGCACACGATTGGCCACAAGGTGATGCTATGTGACTGATTTATCATAGGCGCAGTCAACATTCAACATAAGACAAACACCAAAACACAGACTGACACATTTATGGCGAGAGCCATGCGGCACAGATCGGCGAACCGAAACCAGATAGACAGAAGGAGGCACGGGAGTAATCCCTAGGTCTCCTTCTGGGAGGAGGACTGCCTTCTCGTCCCCCTCCTCCAGACGTCCCTGAGGCGTCTCCCAGGGTGGAGAATCAGAGAGTTACCGGGTCCGTCAACCCTTCTCTAGATTCTAATACAGATTCATACGGTACAGACAAAGTGAAATGCCAGCTGGACTTACCTCCTGATGGTGGTGTTTATTTGAGTAGGAGGTCGCTCAAATCCCGGTTGAGAGCCCCCAAAATGAAAGACCCCCAAGGCCTCTCTCAGGAGAGCGTACCCCAAAACTCCAATAACCACACCAGCAGATGCAAAAGCAAGAGGTGTTTTTATTCTTCGGCTGCGCAGTCGGGCTCCACCAGCAGGCTGACGTGTGTCCAGGCAAGATGGAGCCCCGAAGAACAAAGGAGCATGGTACTTATAGATAAAAAATTACTTAATTATAATATAACTCAGGTTACAGGGGTGTGTGGCATTTCTATTGGTTCCCTCCCTTTATCTATATATTTCTTGATTGGTTACCGCTTTGGGGCCACATCCCAGATCCAGCCCTCATTCTAGGACAGCCATATGTTCCCTTATATGGAGTCTTTTTGCTCCTGGGTCTTTATCACCAGGCATCCTTTAGGGAGGGGGAGGCCAATCTAAAGTGAAGCTAGTTTTACAAAATGGAGTTTCATCTATAAAATGGATTCTTCAGCACCAAAGTTCAAGAGTCAGTCAAATGACTCTACATGACCCTCCCAGGCCGCTTTGGCGTCTCTTGACTGCTCTCTACAATGGAGCTCTTGAAAACAACAGCAGGCTTTGGGATAAGGAAGTAACTCTGTTTTAATTATGAAATGGTGGAATGGCAATGGGACCAGACACCCAATTTTCAGATCTGGCCACTGCAGGTGCCATAGGGGTACTGCTTGTGTACACATACTATGCTCTAGCTCTGCCTCAAACCCCTTCTCTGTCTTTCTCTCTAATTATTTTAATTTTTTAACCTTCATACATATGCACAAATGAGGGCCTCAATTAAAATGTCTGACTTATTTTTTTTCTGAAAATGGATAAGGTCATCAAAAATAGAAAAGTATGAGAAATCATCACTGTCAGTACATTCGGAAGAAAACACGAAATCAATGTGCTATCCTGTAAAAGAATCTGTAGTCAGAAGCCGGGTGCAACGTGCAGGAGTGTGGACCTGCGGGGAAGATACTTCAAACAGTCACGATGTCAACCAACCCAGATATTTCCCTTTCTTCATATGATGAAGCTCAGGGGTCTAAATTTATTAGAAAAGCTAACAAGACTCCATTTGTCCCTATTGGAATTGCAGGTTTTACAGCATTTGTTGCTCATGGATTATACAAACTGAAAAACAGGGGAAATACAAAAGTGACCCTTCACCTGATCCACATGCATGTGGCAGCCCAAAGCTTTGTTGTGGGAGCAATGACTATTGGCACAGGCTATTCCATGTACAAGGAATTTTGGGACAAACCCAAGCCTTAGAAGATCTGCTGTCTTGTTTGATTGGAAGAGCTTGCTGTAGTTAGACATCTCATATTGAGGTTTTGTGTTTATGTCAGAAATAAAAAAAGTGAGTGGATTCGGGCACTACAAAAAGGAATCTGCAGTCAAAAAAGAGTATTAATTGGAATATTAAATAATATCTTAGCTACTCTGAAAGATGCCACTTTGCACATGAGAATATAAATATCTCTCAAACACTTCAAGTATTGAATGATGCTCAGAATCACGTGCATATTGTTTATTAAGTGACTTGAAGTAGGCATTACAGCTTCCGAGAAACATGGCACAGCTGTGTTAGTTTTCAATTATGCTCAGCCCATTGTCCATTTTCCTTTTTTAAATACCAAAGTAGTATTGTAAGGTTGCTCTTTCATTGTGATTTTGAATTTGATTTCCTTTAAATATAAAGTCAATCTATTTTAAATTCACACTAACATTATATCATTTTTAAGTATGAGTTAAAGTCTGAATTATATCTTTATAATTATATGATCGCAACTTATTTTGCAATTATGATTATATTGCTTTTATCCAGTTAAATCTGTAACACAATTAAATTTTACATGGATAATGTAGGATTAACAATATTTAACTACTGTTATTATCTCAATCGATATTACTTAGCAGATAAATAGAAGAATGAAAAACAAAGACATCTCAATATTCATGTGCAATGCATAAGCACTCTTAATAAAATAGATGAAAAACACTCACAACAATTAAACAGTCATTTCTGTAACTGTTCATGTGGCTTCACTTGATATTTGAAACTACCGTTTTCTATTACCTGTTATGTATTTCCCCATCTTCAGCAAACACCTTTACATGTCTTGGTTCTTTCATAGAGAGGTGAACTACACCTTCATTCCTGAAGGGTCTGTTCTATTTATCACATAATCTTAATTGAATAGTTGTAGATTCCTCTGATCTTATTTAAAAAACATATTTATTGTTAATAATTAGATACATTCCAAGAGCAAGTCTTATGATGTTACCCCAATTTCCCTCCTTCCTGTCCGGGGCCCCTCCTTGCTGTAAAATGCTATTTAATCTGCTGGGGTATAAGAGTCAACAACAGTGTGAATAAGCGGGGCATTCTGCAAGCTACAATTTCAACCTGACAAGCAAGATGTACTGTCCAGTACAACAGTGGCAAATAAGTTGTGGGGGCAATCAACTTCTCTCTGATTGGATAAGGCCAGCTCAGAAGAAGGAAATCATCCCTGTTACTAATAACGAGGTCTGAGCCTCTGTTTGGAAAGTTATAGACCACAGCAGGAAGCTTCCATTGTTCTTTGGCTGTGTAGAGAGGTATGCCCATCAAAAAACCTTCTACATGTATAGGTTTATCCCATTTGATCAATGGTGTTCTCACTCCTGATCATAAAGCCTGCTTATACAGATGGCAAGAAATACCAATGTTGCCCAAGACCCATCAAGAAGAGTAAGCTAAGTGCCTATCACTGGATGAGCTACCTCTCTCACACCAGCCAGAGCCCAGAAAGTATTACAGAGGAAGTATTGGGTTAAATATCAGAGTTTCTGTATCTGCTACTCAGAGTGACCACTCCACACAGAGAGATACTAAGGAGACATGAAACTCAATAAATAAAAACATAAGAGGCTTCAAGAGCTAAATATTAAAGAGATTTCTAATATGATTTCCAAGGGAACATTGTAGGATGTGAGACCCAGAGTAGGGAGGCATACTCTGAGACACTGTCCTCCCCACAGAAACTTACTGGTGCATCCATGACCCCACAGAGGTTATAGATACCCTTATTGAGGAGGGCCCTCAGAGGAATGGTGGTGGGGTAGAGGGGATAAAAGAAGACATATGATGAGAATCTGACAAATTTAGAGTATGATCCTATAATAAAGTTCCCAACAAAAATTATAAAATAAAATTTGGCTACTGGCTTACATGAAGTGAGGGTGATTGGTACCATTTATATTTCTACCCCTTGATTCCTAGTTCCCTGAATCTTGACTGTAAGATAAAGAGCACAATATTTTGAATGCTGATGCAAAGCATATACACCCTTTTTGAGAACCTCTCTCCAGTCTTCCAGGCTGTTGACACTGATTTTTAAAAGGCTATTCCACTATTTTCTCAAGCCAGTTGCTTCAGGAAGGTAGGAGACATAAAACCAGGGAATTCTACCAGCATGAGCGCATAGCTAAACTTCTTTGGCTATTAAATGTTTTCCTTGGTCAGAAGTAATTCTGTATGGGTAGCCATGATTGTGGATAAGGAATCCTATATAATTGTAACATTTTGCCCTTAATGAAATAGAAACATAATCCAGGCATGGATTTAATTTTGCAGAAGTACAAGAAAAGAAAATCCATGAATACATTATGTATCTATTTCATTAATGGCAAAATATTGCAATTTTCATGATGGAAGTGATCCAATGTAGTCATCCTGCTACCAGATTATCTAGCTGGTCACCAAGGGGAATGGGACCATGGGAGGGGCTCAGTGTTTCTCTCTGTTGCTGGACTATTTGTCACTCAATAACATCCACAGCCAGGTTAGCCTTGAGGAGTGAAAGTCTATGTTGTTTCTCTCATGTATAACCCCCAGCCCTGCTACAATGGCCACCCTGTTCACTGGTAAATGGCACGAATTGCCAGCAAACAAAACGGATGACTAGCCACAAAATAGAGCATTTTATCTACATGGTTAGTACTTTCATCCTCTACTGAGGTGACTTTCTGCTGACCATTCCCATTGAACACAAGTATTTTTATATCCTTTGCTCATTCTAAGGAATCTATCCCCATACACCTTCCTAATTGTCTTTCTCTCAGACTTTCCACGTGTGTTCTTTCCCTGATAATCTAGCCAATCCATTGACTACAGTCCATGAATCAATATACCCACATACCCAGCCGTTTTTCCTTCTAAGCAAAATTCACAACCATGTGTATTACTCTGCTTTTTGCCCATTGATTCCTTCATGTGTTCTACTGGGTTGACCCAGAAGACAATAATGTTGTGACTGTTCAGTTCTGGTGGTGCCTGTATAGCAGGCAAGAGCATCTGTAGACCAGTCCCTAATCTTTTCAATCAATCACTGGACACACCCCATGTTGACATAGGTGCATGCTTCATGACAGAAGGCTTTGTAACAGCAGTAGGAGCCACTGGCATCTGGGCAACTTCTTCATGTAACTTTCTGGTGCTTTCAAGACCTCCAGCTGGATCACGTGCATACCAGTTCTATTTGAAGATGGACTGCTGCTGCGCATGTCCAACTTTATGGTTTGGTGGGGCAAATAACAACCAGCTGAGTTCAAATGGTAACTTGGTGGTCCATCTTCCAATGTTGAGTTTCTACTCAAGCCCAATATGAGGTCCAGAGGTATCTTTCAAAGGGAGAATGGTTGTATATGACAGCGGAGGCTTGCTCCAATATTCCCTGTTCCTCTGCTGTGGTTTTTCTATGGGGTCCTGTCACAGGATCCAATAAGACTATTTCCATTGACACCTCAAGTATAATGGAATCTTCTGGATCATATAACCCAAGTGGCAGAACAGCCTGCACACCAGCCTGGACCTGATGAATAGACTTCTGTTGTAGACCACACTCAAAAGTACCAGCTTTCTGAGTCACATGGTTTATGGGACAGAGAAACAGAGCCAGTGAGGAATATGCTGCCTCTAAGTGCAAAATGGGATCTCTAGGCATTGTGCTTCTTTCTTGGTGGTAGTAGGGAATAACAACTTATCCTTCACTTTAGAGGAATATACCTCTGCATGCTCCTTGCTTCAGAACTCTTAGAAATTTTCTATCAGGTTCTTGAATTTTGGCTGGATTTACTTTCTATCCTTAGATGTGCATATACTGTACAAACTTCTCCAGAGTATCATACCTTAAGGATGAGTCAGGCACTCAAGATCCCTTTGAATTGTGACACAAGGCTAGAGAATTAATATAATCTTGAGGTAAAGATGTACTTCTGTCCTTGCTAGATAAAAGCAAATTTCTTTGGTGGTCCTTATGGACAAGTATGGAAAACACATATACAAGATCCATAGCTGAATCTCTGGTACCAAGAAATGTGTTAATTGGTTCATGTAAGGAAACCACATCTGATGTCGCCATCTGTATTAGTCAGGTTTCTCTAAAAAAACAGAACTGAGAGAAGGACTATGTATAAAAAGGAGGTTCATTAGATTTGCTGGTAAAAATAAGCTGGGTAATGGAATTGGTTTCTGCAGGCTGGGAGGTCTGAGAACCTGGTAGTATCCATGAGGTTGGATCCCTCAGCATTCCCAACCTGCGCTGAAGGTCCTGAGGACTCCTGGAAAGATACTGGTCTTTGTTGCTGGATGCTGGAAGGCTGATGATGCTGGATTCAAATATTCTCAAAGTAGAGAAGCAACAGAGTAGATATATGCACCAGAATGTCACAGAGGCAGGGAGAAAAAAGACTGATTTCTCTTATACCTTTTTTCTATAGTCCACCATCAACTCTGGTGGAAGGACTTCCTCATTCAATCCTTTCTAAAAAATACCCTCACAGACCAGCAAAATAGTTGTCTCTAATTTAATTCCTAATCTGATCAAGTTGGTAATAGATGTTATCACATTGGATCATGAAAATGTGGCACATATACACAAAGGAGATTTATTCAACTCTACAGAGTGCAGTTTAAAAATGCTTGCAGAAAAATACATGGTTTAAATGTTAATCATTTTGATTTAACAGTGCCACATCATCAATCTATCCATGTATCTATTATTCATGAACTAATACTATATCTGTTTATCTATATCATGACATCACATACTCATATAAATGTCCATTATTTTGTCATAAAAGTAAAGCCATACCTTAGAATAATGTAAGATAAAACACACACACACATTTTATATATTTCACATGTTGATAAAAGTAAAAACTAAGTATTTTTATTCTCATATTACATTTTGAAGAAAAAATTGAATTTTTATCATATCTACTTTATAACTTCTGCTATATTCTTATATGAATACTAGAAAGTATGTTCTACCATCCCAGGGGGTGCATTAATTTAACATTAATGATATAGATATAGCTGTCTGGGGAAAGTTATTTTCTAATATGTCTATTTCTTCTTAATTAAGAAATATGACACCATATTTGCTAGAAAAATATTTCTAATTTTTCTTATTAGATTATGTGAAGAAACTGATGATATGTATTTATGATTATAAGCTGCTCATTTGGGAAGCACATTGGGTGTTATCAGATGTCCTATTTTTTTTTAATTTATGTGGGGAGAGAGGTAAAAGCACAGAAAGAAAGTATGGATATGCAATGGCCTTTTGACACTGCAAATGAACTCCATATTCATGTACCATTCTGTGTGTCTGGCTTTACATAGGTATTGGGTACTCAAACTTGGATCAACAGGCTTTGTGAGCAAGTGCCTTTAAAGCCAAGCATTTTCCCCAGCCCCATATTTGTTTTGTGAGACCATATTCCATTAAAATAAGTCAGGATTACTTAAGAATTAAGTGACTTGTAAATAGCAGCACAACTAGCTAGAAATATTGATGTGTCTTCAGCATAGAGTTCCCTTCCTTTGTATATATTTATACAGGAAGGGGACTGCTGGATAATATGACATTCTGTTTTTAGGTTTTGAAAGATGGAACTGTTTTATATAATGACTGGACTAGGTATATCTGCCAAGCATGTTTGAGGGCTGACTTTTCTTGAAACCTTAACCAGCATGTGTTATCTTCAGTCTTTTTGATGGTTTCCTGGTTCTGTTCTCTCTCAGTAGGAAGTATATTCCGCCTACTCCTGCTGGCAGAATTTGATTCATGTAGGTGGACTCTGTTTACTCCAGCTGTCATTGATCAGCTTCCTCTGGCAGCTTATGCAGTGCCTTCCAGCACTTCACTAACTTCTATTTGGGGAATGGTTACCTGACTGGACCTCACAGGATCTCTCCATGGTGATAGATGACTTTCAGTGGTTTCTTCAGCAATGGGATCTTGCCTCAGACCTGGGGTGGGTGTTCAAGTGTTTTGCCAGAATCCTGTCTTGTTTTGGGGACCTCATGGGTCACTTTGGTCAACAGCTCACTGAGGTAAGGAGCCAGTGTCAGGGACCAGGGTTTGCCAGACTGATTGAATTTTCCCAGGCTCAGACTCTCTCCCTGCTATTCACGCCCTTTTTCCAGACAAAGCCCACTACTTGCTCAATAGGTTACACTATGCCTGTGAGGATTTTATGATGTTGAACCACTTTTGGTTTAGCTACCTGTGTAAGTCATTCCCTTCCCCCTTCCCCATCCCTTATCCTCTTTCACAAACTCTCACTTTCTCTGCCTGGTCTGTGTAGAGTTCAAAGGCATCCTGGTTGGGAACCACATATGAGGGAGAATGTCTGACTGTTCTTTTGAGAGCTCACTTAGCAAGATCTGCTCCAAGTCAGCCCATTTTTCTCTAAATTTTGATATTTTGTTTTTCCTTTCAGCTGAGTAAGATTCCATCGTGTAAATATACCATAGTTTTGTTATTCATTCCTCCATGGAAGGGCGTTTTGGTTGATTCCAATTCTTGGCTATTATGAATTGAACTGATATAAACATAGTTGCACAAATATCTCTATCCTGAGATGTGACATCTTGCAGGTAGATGCTTAGTAGAGGGATGGCTGGGTTCATTGGTAGTTCTATGTCCACTCTGCAAAGGAGTCTCCACAATGTTTCCAAAGCAGATGAACTAGCTTGCAATCCAACCAGCAGTGAATGAGGGTTCTTTTTTCCCCACATCCTTGCCAGCAACTATTGTTGGTTTTCTTTATTATTGCCATTCTGACTTTAGTAAGGGGAATCTCATTATGGTTTTGATTTGCATTTCCCTGATGCTTAAGGATGCTGAGCACTTTTACAGATGCATAAAGGCCATTTGTGTTTCCTCCTCTGTGAATTCTATGTTGAGATCAGTGCACCATTTTGCTAGAAGACAGTTTGAGTTTTTGATGTATAAATATATATATATATATATATATATATATATGTATACATATATACATATATATACATATATATTTGAGTTTTCTGTAGATTCTGTAGATTAGGCCTTTGTCTGAGGTATAGCTGGCAAAAATCATCTCACAGTTTGATGGGGGTCTATTGGCTCTGAGTATGATATTTTTGTCTGTACATAGCTTTTGAGCATGATCAGGTCCCATTGGATAAAGTGAGTGAGCTGGAGGTTTGCTCAGGAAGTTTTTCTCTATTCCTAACTCATGTATCTCTTAGGTGATACCTTGCTTGTTCTCTGTTCCTTTCCTGGGGTTGGTTGCTTGTCACACCTGCATGGAATATCTTATGTAGTATCTTCTTAAATTTAGGCACTGTGTTCAAGTAATTGTAGAGTTGCCTAATTTCCTGTAATGCTTTTATTTCTCCATCTATTATGATGCATAACTTTGCTGGGTACAGTAGTCTACGTTGAAATCCATTCTTCTTTAGGCCTAGAATAGCTTTATTCCAAGCTCTTCTGGCTTTTAAGGTTTCCATGGAGAAGTCTGCAGTGAGTCTGATGAGTTTTCCTTTGTAGTTGATGACTTTCTTTTTTCTCACTGCTTTGAGAACTCTCTCTTTACCCTCTGTTTGGCATTATAATTATGATATGTCTTTGAGAGGTCCTCCATTGCTCCAATTTGTCTGGGGTCCTGCATACATCTTGTAGACATTCAGGATTATCTCTTAAAAGATAAGAAAAGTTTTATTGAATAATTCTATTGAAAATATTTTCTATTTTGCCCCTAGCTTGGTTTTGCCCCTAGCTCTATTTCTCTATTGCACCTAGTTTGGTTTTCTTCTCTTTCTGGGATACCTGTGATCCTGAGATTTTGTCTTTTTATGGTATCCCACATTTCCATAGAGTCTTGTTCACTTACTCTTTGGAATTTCATCAAATTTCTGATTTCCCTCACATACTCCTCGATTTTATTTTCCATGTATGAGGTTCTGTTTTCCCAGTTATTGATTCTGTTAGTGAGAGATTCTATGGAGGTTTTTATTACTTCAGTTTTATTTTTGTTTTCAGACACTCTTTTTAGTGTTGCCTCTATCATTCTCTTGAGGTGTGTTTTCATTTCAAGGTGTGATTTACTTATTTCTTCCTAGAACTCATTCTTATATTTGCACATTTCTTTTTTGGAGTAGGGTCTCCCTCTAGCCCAGGCTGACCTGGAATTCTCTATGTAGTCTCAGGGTGGCCTTGAACTCATGGTGATCCTCCTCCCTCTGTGCTGGGATTAAAGGCGTGCACCACCACTCCCGGCTTATTTGCACATGTTTTCATTTAATTTGGATAGCTGGTTCTTGATGCCTTCTCTTTGTTGGTTTGCCTTAAGTTCAATCATTGTTCTTTTTTTTATAAGAACATTTTATTTTTTTAAATATTTTATTTATTCATTTTCAAGCAGAGAGATAGATAGATAGAGAGAGAGAGGGAGGGAGGGAGGGAGAGAGAGAGAGAGAGAGAGAGAGAGAGAGAGAGAGAGAGAGAGAGAGAGAGAGAGAGAGAACACCAGGGCCACCACCTGGTGGGTCTGGCTTATGAGGGTCCTGGGGAATTGAACCCATGGCCTTAGGCACTGGAGGCAAGTGCCTTAACCACTGAGCCATCTCTCCAGCCCTCAATCACTGTTCTTAAGTCCATGTGATTTGCTCCTATTATATTAAACCTGGTGGCAAAGTTTGTGAGCTGGCTGTGTACACTTTTGAAGTTTTGTCCACTTTTTCTTCCATGAGCAACATTAACTTCTCCTTACATTCTGTGCCAGTGTGATTTGGGCTCATTGTCATGGCTTCCTGTTCCAGCATCTGTTTTTTCTCTTTTATTGTATCATTGTTGTTTTCCCAATTTGGACTTGGAGGAATTGATGTGGTTTCCTCAGCTGGTGTGTTCTAGTGTGATCTGCCCATTTTGATTCCACTTGGGGTAGTTGGTGGGGTGCCTTTGAGGTTTCTGTACTTCTATAGCGTAGATGGGGAGTACACTGGGATTTACAGAGGATGTTGGTCACTCACTTGATTTTTCTGTGAGTGTGTGTGTCCTCCAATCAGTGACTGTGGTTTAATGATGAGTCTCTGGGTATTCACTGGGGGGTATGGGGTTGTGTGGGACTAGGTAATGTGGTGGGGTGTAGACATCTTTCAGGGGTTGCACTGGAACCAGGCATGGCACAAGGACCCAGGAGCGTGCTGGAGCTGGAACCAGTGGCTGTGGGAACCACAGGAACCAGCAGACATGCAGGCACAGGTATGCGGAAAGCATGGGGAATGGGCGGGTGTGCACAAGCCTTGGGGAACCAGAGTGGATGGGTGTTGAAGCCTTGACAGGCCTGTTGGGCACTGGGAGGGGGATTGCAGCCGGCTGAGTCAGCTGTCCAGGGAGGTTCAGGCTGGGGCAGGCACTTGCAGGGATGTGGCGGTGGGCCTCCTTGAGTGCTCTGTGATGTGCCATGGTGGGTCAGGGAAGGAGGTCTGGGGGGCACACTGGCAGGCTTTGGTGGGTGCTTGGAGGGGTGCGGTGGCAGCCGGGGTAGGCACTTGGGGAAGTGTGGTGGAGGGCCAGGGTGGGTGCCAGTGGGAGTGAGACAGCAGGCCACTTGTACATGCATTTTATGTGAAGTTCAGATCCATAGCACAGCACAGCACATGAAGCTGGACACACAATGGCACACAGATCTTTAATCCCACAACATCTATGACAATAGGCAATGGAACAGGGAGAATCTTGAAACTTGTGGGATAGCTAGTCTTGCTTCCCTTACAGCAGAGCAAGGGACACCCTGCTTCAGAAGAGATCAAAAAAGAGAACCTGCATCCTGAGGTCATCATCTGGTCTCCACCATGTGTGCCTATATACATATACAAACACTCCCACAAAAACACAAATATTAATAATAAATTAAAATTTCCTAAAGATGTATATGTGGTAATACCTTCTACATATAAAATAGCTTACATCTGACTTTTTTTTGGTACATAGTAAAATTTGAGAGCTACATGACTTATATGATTAATATGAGCTCCTAAAATAAGAGCAAAACCCTCCACAAGAAAATACCATCTATTACATTAGACTTTGGAAACAGACACCTGTATTCATGCTGCTTGACCAAAAAAGCAGACTTGCCCACTATGTCAAGGACTGATCACAATTTGATGTAAGGTTTGATTGAAACCATTTTCACAGAGTCTTGATAGACATTTTAATTGAACATTCAATTTTTATTATCTGAGATACTTGAATGACATGAATCTGTGTATCCTTAGTAGTTCTCCAGATGGAATTGGTACATAAACTCTTCCGCAGATACTGGTAAGCATGCACCTGTATTATGTCACTTCAGATGGTTTTCTAAGTGTGACCATGGAAAACATAGTGACATCACTGTGTTTATCCTCTTGGGACTTTCCAACAATAAGAAGATTGAAAATATATGCTTTGTATTATTATTATTTTTTTCTTTTTTTTTAATGTCCATAATGAGTTACATTATTTAGTAGGCAAACCATGCGTTGTTATCCCGAATTCCCCAATTCCCCCCCTCCCCATCCCTGATCAGTTGTATATCCTCCTCCGTGGGCTGTCTGTATTAGTCCTTGTGGCAAGGGATCCTGTATATCTTAGTACTCATCCCGGTCTTCCTGGCCCAAGTGTGTTGTTACTGATGGGTGCCATGCCTCCGGACAATATCTTGCTACATTCCCATCTGTATGGGGAACGTGCTCAGCATGATCTCTATCATATGCACTCTGCTCATCCATCCAGCCATGTACTTCTTCCTCAACTACCTCTCAACCTCCTACCTCTGCTACACATCCACGGTGACACCCAAGCTAATGACTGATTTACTGACTGAAAGAAAGATCGTTTCCTACAGTAACTGCATTATATAGCTCTTTATCCTACACTTCTTGGAGGTGTTGAGATCTTCATTCTGACCATTATGGCCTATGACAGCTATGTGGCCATCTGCAAGCCCCTGCACTACATGGTCATCATTAGCAGGCAGAGGTATAACACGATCCATGTAACCTCCTATACTGCAAGCTGTGTACAATCAGCCACTCAGTTTCTTCTCGTCATCTCTTTGCCATTTTGTGGCCCCCATAAAATTGATCGCTACTTCTGTGATGTGTATACTTTACTAAAATTAGCCTGTTTTAACACATATATAATAGGGCTCTTAGCTGTTGCTAATTCAGGCTTAATTGCTTTGGTGACTTTTGTTGTCCTAATGTTAACTTAATTTTTCATATTGTACAGCACAAGGGCATATCCTGTGGAAAGGCACAGCAAAGCTTTTTCCACCTGCAGCTTACACATAACTGGTCCTGTTTTTGAACCTGTGTTATTCATTTACATTAGACTAAACATAACTTTTTCAGAAGACAAGGTGTTCTCTCTTTTCTACACCATCATTGCTCCCATGTTCAACCCTCTGCTCTACACACTGAGGAACATTGAGATGAAGCATCCTCTGAGGAAAGTTTGGCAGCATCAAGTATTGCTTAAAGGGAAGTCAATTGAATTATTCCTGTGTTCTGCACCATGGTCCCATAAGGCCACAGAATTGCATATAAATCACAGTCATTTTCTTATTATTTGTACAGGTAATGAACAAACAGCAAGTATATCCTGTTGCATTATGTTTCCAGTTTGACAAAAAATGAGCATTATTTTTGTTTAAACTGCCTTCCATCATTTATAATCTTTAGAATTATATCCCATCAGCATGAAATAACAGATTAGTTAAAATAAAATTATTTATCTTGGGAAATATCTTGCTGTGCAAGTGTAATACCTGAGTTTAAATCGTCAGAACCCATGTAACAGCTAGACACAGTAGAACATGTCTATAATCAGAACCCTTTTATGTCAAGATGGCAAGTGGAGAAAAAGAATCCTGGATGTGCAAGTGTCCAGTAACCTGCCCTAGCAGCCGGGCACAGCAAGAAGCCATACGTTAACAGGCTGAAAGGTGAGGACCAGCACCCAAAATTGTTTGCTGATCTCTAAACACACATGCAATGACATGTGCAAGCCTGCTTTTTTCTCTTTCCCTCTTTCTCTCTTCTCTCTCTCTCTCTCTAACACAAACATCATGCACACACAAGATTTTTAATTTGAAAATTATTATGTATAATATATACATTTGAGCAGATAAGGCATAAATTTTCCATTTTTAACATCCTGAGAAACTGAATAAAATCTTATTTTGAATTTCAAAAACATTTAACAAAAATTGCATATGAAACACACTTTACTACTATTGAATTTTACATAGCTACCTTAAAGTGTGGGACTTAGCAGTACTCCACGAGTTTCCTCATCCCATTTATAATTAATGTGTTGGAAAGATAACCATAAACTTTATCTCTAAAATCAATTTATCTAGCCTATTCTGGTATTTTCGGACTCAGAACAACACAGATTGCTCAATTTAGTGTGTGTCTCATGTATAAACACACAGTGATTAACAATTCAGTTCTACTGTGGCTGAATATTTGAGAGCATATCACTAGTTTAAACATGTTTGTTTAAAATGCCTTTTGCTGTTTCTTCATTAAACTTTGTAATTAAGATATAAATATTTTTACATAATTTTACTTATTTGCAGGAAAGGGGAGGTCCATTGCTACTGCAAATAAACTCCAGATGCAGGGGCCACTTTGTGCACCTAGCTTTACGTGGGTACTGAAGAATCAAATTTTGGCAATCAGACTTTGCAAACAAGGGCCTTTAATGACTAAGAAATCTCTTTAGCCCAAATTTAAATCTTTAACACAGAGCTGAAGAGATTTCTCAGTTGTCAAGGATCTTGCCTACAAATCCTAAAAACCTGGGTTCAATTCACCAGTAACCACATAAAGCCAAATGAACAAAGTGGCCCATGCATCTGTAGTTTGTTTGCAGTGGCTAGAGACTCTGGTGTAATTATTCTCTCTCTATCTCTCTCTACTTATAAATAAATAATATGAAAACATCTTTAACACAGTAATTGTGCACCTATTCAGTATAATAGCCTTCTTCTATAATATAGTGCTGCTATAAAAGAAAATATATTAAATAAAAAATAGAAAAATAAAGTAAAAGGATTGTAAATATATGAATTTTATGATTTCTACATCATCTATGCAATTAAATATGGGGTAAAATAATATAAATATCATTGTCAAATCTATGCAAAGGAATAAATCTCTAGAAACAGAAGTTTATTAAATGGAAATAAAAACAACCTCTCACGAATGCCTTCTTTGATTGTGTTGGTATGATCCACATTTTGAAAAACAGCATTGGGAAATTTTATAAAAAAATCTGTACAGCAAATGGAATTGCTTGTGATATTTGAAACAAAAAGAATCTCATAGCTTCTCAGAAGCAGAAATTTTGCATCATATCCTGTCAAGAAAAACACAGTGCCATTCTAAGAAACCATGCTATACTTTCATAATAGCATTGGGTGCTCTCTCTCTCTCTCTCTCTCTCTCTCTCTCTCTCTCTCTCTCTCTCTCTCTCCTTCCATTCTTGGCTATTTCTGGCATATTTGTAATAAAACTGATTATATAGGAAATCAAATGAAAGAGGATAAATTTTTGTCTTAAAACATAGCTACACAATAAAATTGGTCAATTTAGGACCCCTTAACAACAACACACACACAAACACATGCACACACAAACAACAACTGACTACTGCTTGTACAATTCATAACCTCCTATCCCATGGACTGTTCCAGCAATCCCACTGAGGAGGACTCTCAGTGGGCTGCGGACAGGGAAGAGGGAATGGGAATACATCAGAAGACTTGTTCATACAATGTATCTAATTATTATCAATAAAAATTTAAAAATTAGGAACCTGTGCTTATTGCAAATAGATACAAATTTCATATAACTGCGATTTTCATAGAATTATAGAAAATTATTTGAAAACCATGATCTGGTAACACGAACTTTAACAATTTCCAGACTATTAGCACATAAAATAATGCAAAGTGTACAAAAACAGGATTTTTATTAGAAACATGATAGGTAACATATCTACATCCTAAGAAATAATCAGAGAGATGGATTTTAGTTGCTAATAAACTACTCAAAACACATAATACCGAAACAAAAGAATCTCAAGGAAATCTTCAGATATTTTGTCAATGGAACAGAAGTAAGCAAAGCTATATAATTGTCTCCAGGACTTAGAGACTATTGAGAAGAGGTACTTAAAGAAATAATAACTGATGGTTAATCAGAACATATGGAAATATTTAGATTATATAAAGGAATTATTAAAGGAAGTCCTAGAAATGGTATGTCTAATTGATAATAATTTTGAACATATAAAGCAAAATCCAGCTGAACATGGGTGTCTAGGACTGGAGAGATGGCTTAGCAGTTAAGGCATTCACCGAAAAAGAAGTCAGACCTGAGTTCAATTCCCCAGGACCCACATAAAGCCAGATGCACAAGGTGGTCCATGTGTCTGGAGTTTGCAGTGGCTGAATGCCCTGGTGCGCCCATATTCTCTCCATTTGCCTCTTTCACTCTCTCCCTTTCTCTCAAATAAATAAATAAAATATTAAAAATAGAACATGGGTGTCTACTCTGTAATACAGAATAGAGAATTGAATAAATATTTGCAATCATAGCATCAAGTATTCTAAAAAAAAAAGCATTGATCAGTAGAAGAGCAAAGTTAGTACTTAATATCAGGCTATTTGATGTTACTATACAAACATCAGTTCTTGAGTTACCACTACCATAGAAAAGAGGTAGATATGTAACAGGTAGGTAGGTAGACAGGTAGGAAGATAGAAGATAAGTGACAGATATCTAACTGGGTAGGTAGATGATAGATAAATAGGTAGATAAATGATAGATAGATAGATAGATAGATAGATAGATAGATAGATAGATAGATAGATAGATAGATGATAGATAGATAGATAGATAGATGTTAGATTGTTGGAGATACATAAATACATGATAAATTATAAGTAGATTGATGATTAATTGATTTAAAATATTGATTAAAATAAGTGATACCATTTAAATAAAAAATATTTTTTGAAAAGCCCCTGTGTGTGGAAGGCATCTAGAGTTCTTTGTCCTGGCTTATAACAAATCTAGGGTTGTTTTTTTTAACTACTAGATAAGAAATGCCCATGGTCAATTTTTTTTAAGTGATGTTGAAATAAATGGTGGATC
>PVHP010036749.1:0-17738 GCA_004024765.1 Zapus hudsonius
ATAAAATAAATAAATAAATAAATTATTTATTTAACTTTTTGTTGATAGCTTCCATTTTATTTTTTATTATTATTTAAAAAGATTGAATTTAGGACCTCATGCATGCTAAGCATACACTTTACCACTGAGCCATATTCCCAGCCCTGGGGTTGTCATTTTAAATGAAGTAATCAGGGACATGATGCAACTCAAATCCTGTAACAATGGTGTTGGCTGCTGTGAAGTCAATGGAGAGGGAGGGCTGTGTCTGTCATTTTCCTGGAGGGTGAGGGGACTATGCTTTCTCAGCCCCATCCTAGGTCCCTGCTACAAAGGACTCCCTGCCTCAGAGGCCCCCTTCGTGACCAGCTGAGGTGCTCAGGCTCAAGCCAGCCACTGGCTTGTCGCACCCCTCCCTTCCATCTCTCTCTCCCTCTCTCTCTCTCTCTCCCTACATACACACACCTTTCCCTGAGACCTTTCTAGGAGTCATGGAGACACACACAGACCACTGTGGGTGAAGAAGAGATGCGGGTGACTGGAAGAGGTTGTGCACAACCTCAGGGTGACCTGGGTGGCTTCCCACAGAGCAGCTTGAGGACTAGAGTGACCATCCTGTGATTAGGAAGGGGCCCTCCAGTGTGTGAGCTGGCCTCCAATTCTGTTTGAAAGTCAGTATAAATTATACATAAGCAGTGGGGGAAGCAGCAGGGGTCAACCCTCACTGAAGCAGAAAGAAGACTGAGAAGCCTCACGTATTCCAGGTGGCTGGGACGTCCTCCCTACCAGCCAGCTACCCCCACATTTGAAAATTTCTTGACCATCCCCCTTTCCCTCACCCAGTCTGGAGAGGTGAGCAGTCATCACGCACCTCTATCAGAAGCATACACAGGGACCAAAGAAGCCTAGAAACTTGTCCAAGGTCACCCAGCAGGAAGGGACAAGGCAAGGTCCATTCTGCTCTCCCCAGCCTGGCTAGGTGCATGTAGCCTGCAGTCTCCACTCCCAAGCTGTAGAGGTCCATGGTTCTTCTGTCCTCACCCCCCAGAGAAAGCTAGGGGTTCTTCCAACACCTAACCCAGAGCGCTCAGTTCCAGAGCACAGTTGCCCTCTCAAAGGAGAGGACACGCAGAGACAGACAGACAGACACACACACACACACACACACACACACACACACACACACACACCCTCACACGTACACACTGATACAATCCTATTGAATGCACTCGACGAGACACAAATTCACATAGACACATTCACACTCCTCTCGTACACGCAGACACATGCGTGTTATTATTACTAACTTCACATTCACACAAACAGCAAACACAAGCTCAAATGAGCCTTTTCCCAGATACTGTCAGGAAGGAGGGGAGGAGAGAGAGCTGGAGAGAAGGATGATGGGGGATCCAAAGAGAGAGAATGAGGAAAGGTTAGGAGACTGGCTGATAGAGGAGAAAGTTCAGAGCTTCAAAGGAGAGAGATGACAGAAGAAGGATGGGCACAGAGAGGGGAAGATGAAGAAAAGATGAGAAGATAAGGAGGCAGCGAGGGGACTGGAAGGAAGAAGAGGAGGAGGGAGAGAGAGGGCGCCTGTGATTGGACCCTAACTTTAGCTGCAGCACAGCGATGACTCACCCTGGGGGGGGAGCACTGAGCCGGCTCCAGTTTTCTGTTTATATACCTCCACAAGCTAAATATACAGGCCAAGGGGTTCTTCTGCCCTGGTCCAGCAGCTCCCTGTGTTCTCTCCCCGCCCGCACACTCGTGCGCATGCAGACACACATACACACACACACACACACACACACACACACACACACACACATATGCACGGAGCCCCTGCCTCCTCTCCCCTCCCAGTGCCCTCCTGTGGCCATCAGCCCACATCAGCCCTGGCTTACGGCTCTTCCCTCCAGGGTATTGGCTGCCAGGAGCTGACCATGAGGTTTGGCACCATGCTCGGAAATAGCATGGTACAAAACCACCCCTTTCTAGAAGCCCGGAGGTTGAGGGGGAGGACAAGATGCCCGGCCTAAGAATCACCCAGCATGAAGTAGACATGCCAGACCCCAGTCTCCATGGCTGCTAGACTGGAAGCCCCCTGGAGGAGTAGGAGAGAGGGCCTGGAGAATGAACTGGGTCCCTAAGAGCAGGCAGGTGGAGGGTGGGGAAGGGGCGTGGAGACAGACCAGACTAAGAGGAGAACTGTGAGCACAGCCGAGCACATGAAGCCATCAGGGAGTTAGGGGTCAGTGATGAGGGGTCTTGGAAACAAAGAAAATTCCATTGAAAATCCTCACTGGACTCCCAGGGAGCCCCTCTGATGTCATCAGCTCCGTGCACCCTGATGTCTAGGGTAACCTGTCAAGGCTGCCTCGGACCAGCCTGATGTCGCTGGCCATGGTGCTGAATTGTCGACTAGCCCTGGGTGGCTGTTAGTGCCACCACTTTCTCCAGGGATAGGAGGGCTCAGAGAAGAGGCTGTAGCCAGAGGAAGGTTCAGGAAGAGAAGAATGACAGGGGTTACGAGGAAGGCGGCCAGTCGGGGATTTTCAAAGGGAGAGAGCCACAGTGAAGATGGCTGACAGATGGGACAGCTCTGGGTCTTTGTGCCCGGCTCCAGGAAACTGAGTGTTGACACACACAGATGGATCAAAGCCAGAGAGGAGGACTGGGCCGGCTTGAAGGAAGGTCCTTGGCAGAGTCAAACCTAAGCACTTCTATCTTTCCATGTTCTTGTTACCCTTCTTGATGAAAAGGTTGTGAGATTTCACACCGTCACAGAACAAACAGAGCCGTGACTCCTGTTTCCCACGTACTCCTGACGGCTCCATCGCATTGCTGACAGGTTCGACAATTTTGTTTTCCTTAGGGAACGTAAAGACGTGCCAGCCCCTTCTTCCCCATCACAAGCCCAGTTCTGGGCTTCGATCCCTGGCCCACGCCTGCCCCCCAGTGGCCCAGTGACTTCCCCATTCCCCTGTCTCCAGCCTCCAGGCCATTGCACAAAACCCAACCTGGGTGCCTTCCCTTTCCCCTTTCCCTATTCTGGTCTTTAAGGTCCACATTCCCTGGATAGAGAGCTGCCATAAACTAGAAACTCCACGAGTCAGCATGAATCAAGGATCCCCGGCATCTGGCACAGTGATGTTCTAGCACATTCCCTTGCCTTCCTTTCCTGGGCTGGGTGTACAAATTGCGACCTCAAGTTAGAAAGGCATTGCAGTTGTTGAGGGGACCTGATTATTGCTTCAGGGGCTGGAGAGGTTGCTCAGTAGTTAAAGATGCTTGCCTGCAAGCCTGCCGATCTGAGTTTGATCATCGTCAGCAGCCATGACCTCGTAAGCTGGACACAGTGGCCCATACATCTGGAATCCTAATGTACCTACTGCAAAGTGAGGTGGAATGAGGAGAATCTTAAAGCTCCAAACTCATGAGCAGAAGCAGCAAGAGAGATCCTGTCTCAAAAGATAGTGGAAGGGGGACTGGAGAGATGGCTCAGCAGTTAAGGTGTTTGCCTTCAGTGCCTAAGGATCTGGGTTCAGTTCCCCAGTACCCACGTAAATACTCAGTACCCACATAAACCAAAGTGGTGCATGCATCTGAAGTTTGTTTGCAGTGGCCAGAGGCCCTGGCATGCCCATATTCTCCCTTCTCTCTTTGTATTTCTCTGCTTGCAAATAAATAAAATATATTTTTTTAAAAAGATGGTGGAGCTGGGCGTGGTGGCGCACTCCTTTAATCCCAGCACTCGGGAGGCACAGGTAGGAGGATTACCATGAGTTCAAGGCCAGCCTGAGACTACCTAGTGAATTCCAGGTCAGCCTGGACTAGAGTGAGACCCTACCTCGAAAAAAAAAAGAAGTACAGTGACCCCTAAGTTCTCAATAAAAAAGCAGCCTTAATACTCACCCACCACAACTCAGGGAACTGAGTGGAAGAGGGGGAGGAAAGATTGTGAGAGCCTTGGTGGGGGAGAACTCTCAGACATGGCCCCCTCAGTAACAACATACTAGGGCTGGCGGAACCGGGCTGACTCCTAGGCTATCCATGGTCCCCTGCCCCAAGGACTGATCCAGACTGCCCACGGAGGAGGATATCCAGCTGATTGGGGATGGGGAAGAGGGGCATTGGGGAACTGGGGAGATGGGTTTGCCCATTAAATAATATAACTCATTATGGACAATAAAAAAAGAGAGATGGTTCAAGGATGAAAATCACTCGCTTACAAAAATAAAAAAAATTCACTAAATGCAAAAAAAAAAATTACTGCTTTAAAGCCACTTTAAGGACAATGCGATAAGAACTTTCCTCCCCTATCAGTTCCGTTCTACAGATGTTCTTCTGAACACTGAGGCTGAGTAAGGGACAACTTTTCATGAGGCTGTCCAGGGAAAGGGTGGGCGTCGTGGAGACCCCAAAGCTTCTAAAGAGAGGAGGGAAAGGAGGAGGGAAGTGTAATGTTCTTTCCAAGGCCCTTGGGCTCTCGTCTGACTAAAATGGTCTCCCCCAGGATAGACTCTTTGGGCCCAGGCAGAAAGATGACCCTACTACCTTCTCTCCTCCACTATCCCACCTACCAGGGGATCCTAGCCTTCAAATAATGAACAATTCCTAATTTAATTACATCTTTAATTCATCTGGGTCTCAGAGGAGCTGTGAGCTGGAGTCTGAGGAACCGCTCAATAGTTCCCGAGAGGAAGCGAGGATTTCCTCTCTGTGTGAGGAAAGGAGAGAGGCCAGGCCAGACACCTGGTGTTCGTCCTGGCCTTCCCTGCAGGACTGGCAGAGTTCTGGGAGGGATCCAGAAAGGGATCAGGCTCCAAGAAGAGAAAGTGACCCATCCAAGGTCACAGGGTAGGAGAGACACAGACTTGGGTTCACATTTAAGGTCATTTCAACCCCCACAGCACCCTATCAGATGGGTGCTACTTCCACAATGTACAGATGAAGAGCCCTAGAGAAACAAATCACCTGCCTCAGGCCCCCCAACCAGGATAGAGTGGGTCCTCAGAATCTTGCAAAGGGAGGCTGACAATAAGGTTCTGAAGATGGGGACACAGGCTTGGAAAAGAGGTGACCCCCAGGGATACAAACATGGCTGAGCTTGAACTCTCCCTCTTTGAGTCTGGAGTGACAGCCTCTGCACTGCACGGAGCAGGTGTGGGACTGTATCTTCAATGGAAGTGTCCCAGAGTGAGGGGATGCTGGTTTGCTTCAGGTGTCCCCTATAAACTTGTGTATTCCAAATGCTTGATCCCCAGGCAGGGCAATTTGGGAATTGGAGCCTCTTGGAGGTGTGGTGTTGGGGGCGGGCTTATGGGTGTTAGCCAACTTCCCTTTCCTCCCATCGCTGCGTTTGGTCTGGTGCCTGGTACCAGCAACTGCAGTAGAGGGTGAGGCCTTCATGGAGAAAGATGCTGTAAATGTGGGGGCACTGCCATGGTTTGGATAGGAGTGTTCCCCCAAAGACTTGGTCCTATTGGGATAGCTATGCCTGTAAGGGGTGGGGCCACGGGAAGTCATTGGGTTATCAGGGGAATATTCTTGAAGAAGACTGCTCTCCCTGACCCACCCCAGCCATGAGGCAAATGGCTTTGCTCCATCATATTTCTGCCATGACTTTCTGAGTCATCACAGCGCCAATCAGGTGATGGGCTGAAATCTCCAAAAGTGTGAGACGAATTAAAGCTTCCTTGTTTTAAGTTTATCATCTCAGGTCTTTGTCATAGTCATAGGAAGTCAACCCACAAAGCACCAAAGACAGAAAGAGCTCATTTCAGACGGTGCAAGAAAAAGAAAAAGAAAGAATATGAATATGAAGGAGGAGGAGGAGGAAGAGGAGGAAAAGGAAGAGAAAAAGGAAGAGGAGGAGGCAGAGGAGGAGGAGTGAGAACCTGCTAATACTCACAGCCACCTCCACACCTCCAGGGTGGGGATCCAGGGAAAAGAGCCATAGCCAGGTCCTGGAGACCACCAGAAGAGGTCAGTTGGCAGAGAAAATGGAGAGTAAAGTGGTGGACACTCTTGGTACCAGAGCTTAGTTGGGGTACAGCTGCTCCCTGCATCCCCAGTACTGATGGGTCCTGTAAGTCTGTCTTTGTCCATGTTGTGGGGACCCAGCTACAAATGACTTGCATAAAGGTGCCTACCCAAGGCAAGAGGGCAGAGGTCCTGAAGGCCCCCTGGGTCACTGATTGGGCAGACAGAAGCAACCTGCCACTTCCAGCAGGGTCTCCTTGGCAATTCTGTCCCCAGGAGGCCTCTAAAGGACCAGCCAGAGGCAGAGGGGAGGTCTGTCTGGGAACAGAAGTGGTGCCTAGGTTGGGTGGAGAGGGAAGGTGATGCAGGAGGTTAGACAGATAGGCTGGAGGCCCAAATTGGAGAGGCAGAAAGTGGCAAATGGCTTGGATGAGACAGAGGAAAGAGGGAAGGCTTGGGGGATCACCATCAGCTCTATTGGGGGACTCAGAATAATGTGTCCAAGAGGCTGTGGGACTATGAATCTGGTGGCCCACGAGAGGTCTGAGCTGACCCAGAAGTCCCCAGCCCAATGATCCATGGACTCCACCCCCTTTCTTGTGCTCATGACCCTCTGAGGCATTTCTCACAGCCTACAGTCTCAGCCTCAGAGGCAGGGAAGACACCATCTCCCCAGAGCTGAGGTTGTGGAGATGCCTGTCCTCAGCTCAGACAGACACCTGCCATGATTAGCAGCATCCCGGCTGCTGGAAGAACAACCATCTTAAGTCCTTTCTTCCAGAGAACAGACTGCCCACAAAGGGGCCATTTCACCATGATAGATCACAGCCGGACAATGGAAAACACTCGCACCTCCTTCCCACCATGTGCACCCTAATCCCTCTCTGGGATTGGGCATCTGTGTGCACCTGTGCTGTCACCTGGCCTCCTGCCTCACTTCCTGCTTCAACCTACCCCATGCCAGTTTCTCAACACTCCAAACAGCCCATGGTACATAGTCAATGCTTCTTTTACTTTTTGGCTTTTTGAGGTAGGGTCTTGCTCTAGCCCAGGCTGACTTGGATCTCACTCTGTTGTCCCAGGTTGGCCTCAAACTCATGGCGATCCTCCTACCTCTGCCTCCCAAGTGCTGGGATTAAAGGCTTGTGTCACCACATCTAGCCATTTTTCTCTTTTTAGTTAATTAATTAATTAATTTAAAGAAAGAGACAATAAAGGTGTGCCAGGGCCTCTTACCACTGCAAACAAACTTCAGACACATGTGCCACTTTGTGCATCTGGCTTTACGTGCGTACTAGGGACTCAAACCCAGGCTACTAGGCTTTGCAGACAAGCACCTTCAACCACTAAGCAATCTCCCCAGCCCCTCAATACATTTTTCTTTTTTTATTTTAAAAAATATTTTTACTTATTTATTTGCAACCAGAGAGAGACAGAGAGAATGGGTGCACCGGGGCTTCTAGCCACTGCAAATGGGCTACAAATGCATGCACCACTTTGTGCATCTGGCTTTACGTGGGTGCTGGGGATCATTAGGCTTTGTGAGCAAGAGCCTGAACCACTGAGTCATCTCTCCTCCCCATCAATGTATTTTTCTTAAGTGAAATAAATGGTTTAACATTTATGCACTCAACCATAGGGTCTGGCATAGAAAAGGTGCCATGCATGGACCAGGAACTGTTCATTGAGAAACAAGATAGGCAGTGCCCTGTGGTGCTGCATCAGAGAGAACAAGACACACTTAAGAAGAAATGGAGGGGGCACGGTGCTTCACACCTGCAATTCTAGCTCTTGGGGCAGAACAAGCACAAATTCAAAGCCAATTTGGGCTACAGAGCAAGACCCTTGTATCTCTTTCTGCCTCCATACCCTTTGTTCCACACAAAGCATCCCCAGTCCCACTCCAACCTCCTGGTGGGGAAGTGGTTGGAGCACCAGACCCTAAAAGAAGGGAACTAGAAGATGTATTCTTCAGGATGCATTAAGCTCTGCTGCTATAACAAACAGGCCCTGAAGTTCCTGAACTTTAATACAACCCTAGTTTATTGCTTATATGTGTCATAATCCAGCTGGGTGGGCTAGGTCCCTGGCACCCAGCACACCTGGCCCCAAGGTCAAGGCAGCAAGGACAAGGTGCTGCAAATCACAAGGGATGCTCTCAAGGGGCAGGCACCATCTGATCTACCCACATGCATTGAGCACAACTGTTTTCTGGCCCCTCCTGAGGTGGGTGTGGAGAAGATGGTGTAGGTGTGGAGCTCTGTCCCACCATGACCATGACCATGATCATGACCAGTGGTGGGAGTTAGGTACTCACCTTCTTCTGGAAACTGGGTCCCACCTCCATCCTACCTGTTTTGTTTTGTCACCACCTCCTCAAACCTGGTCCTGCCAGACCCACCCTTTCCCTTGCAGGCTAGCGCTCTTCCCACTTGGGATTAAGAACTCAGAATCCGAGCCAGGCGTGGTGGTGCACGCCTAGGTATAAATCCACAGCTACAGGGATTACTGAATGAAAGATTTGTGTAGAGTAGCCAGGCGTGGTGGTGCACGCCTAGGTATAAATCCACAGCTACAGGGATTACTGAATGAAAGATTTGTGTAGAGTAGCCAGTCTGCGCGTGCTCTCTCTCTCTCTCTCTCTCTCTCTCTCTCTCTCTCTCTCTCTCTCTCGTAATTGCTAATTAATAATTTATATGCTCAACTATTTCTAAAGAGGATTTCTTAAAACGTGAAAGATCAGAAATCATTTAAGAACAGAATGAAGTAGAAAATGGAATGAGTATTTATTGCAAATTGAATAATAGAGTAGTATAATAAATTACATCTGTGACAGCTGGCTGATCCTTTCCAATCTGAGCTTCCTAGCAGCAGAGGAAAAAAAAAAGAAAAAGAGAGAAAGAAAGAAAGAAAGAAAGAAAGAAAGAAAGAAAGAAAGAAAGAAAGAAAGAAAGAAAGAAAGAAGAAGGAAGAAAGGAGAAAGAAAGAAAGAAAGAAAGAAAGAGAGAGAGAAAGAAATTTCCCCCATACATTTATCCTTTGCAGCTGTTTTTGCTAGCTCTTTCCTCTTTCCACTGGAAGCAGAAAGCCCGGCCTCATGGCTGTCTTTAGATCTCCACATCCCCTTGTAAAGAATGACCAGCAGAAAGTTAGATGGCCACAGGGTGGCTGTGAAGGTGTGAAGGGGACTTCAGCCTGAAGAAAGCCTTGAAGGCCGCTCCTCCACATCATCATTGGGCTTCTTGTCCAGGATGGAGCGGAGGCTGGGAGTCCAAGCACAGGAAGAAGCCGAGGCCTCAGCTTCACTGGGTACCTGGTCCAGCACCAGGGGCAGACCAAGTTCCCTGATGGCCCAGATCGACTCACTGAATGTTCAGGACAACCCTACCTTGTTATCCCCTTATGTGGCTGGGGAAACTGAGGTCAGGAAGGGGAAGTGGTTTGTGCATCATTACCCTGAACACCCACCTTAGGGAAGGGGCTCCAAGTGACATGCCGGGAGAAGAGGAACTTCCAGGCAGGCCCCAGCTTGGTCTAAAAGGATCCCAGCACCATTGAGACCAGTCCCCTCTTTCCACCTCAGACTATGGTTGCTATGACAACAGGGCCTCCATTCCTGGCTGTTGTTGTAAATTTGCATTTTAATGGAGACATAATTAGAATGAAAGGGCTGAGGCTGGAAGGGACAGCACTCTTCACTAGAACCTTGTCCCCTTGGGAGCCAGAAGCCCCCGTCCCAGAGCCCACTGAGGCCCAGAACCAGCCTACACCAGCTTCACCTCTCACCAAAGCCTTCAAAGACCCCTTCTCCACAGAGCACGCTCTCCACCCAGAGTGATGGCCAGAGCAGCCCCTCTGCCCTGCCCAGAGGAGAACTCTGAGGTCCAGAGCAGAGGATGGACTGATCTGTGAATTATAGAGAAGTCACACACCAATTAAGGCCCCGCTTTGTTCTCCCTACTGGAAAATGACTCTGGTTCAAATTGGCTGGAGGGAAGGAGAGGGCCAAGTCCTCCCCCACACACCCCTCTAAACCACTCTGGTCCCACCGTGACCTCTCAGGAGCAGTGGGGGTCTGGGAGGAATGGTGACCTACCCATCCTACCCCAGGGTCACTTAGCCCCAGGAAAGCAAAAGTGTGTACCTAGGTCGTATGGCAGAGCTGCTTCTTGGGTGACCTAGAGAAGAGCCATTGAAAAATCCAGGACTGCAAGTTCACACCTTTAATCCCAGTATTTGGGAGGCAGGAGGAGCACAGTGAGTTCAAGACCAGCCTGGGCTACAGTGAGTTCCAGGTAAATTCTAGGTCAGCCTGGGCTAGAGTGAGACCCTGCCTCAGAAAGCCAAGAAAGGACCTGCCAGTGGTTGATGATACTTACACAGACCCACAGAATAGAAAAACCTGCAAAACAGAAAAAGAAAAACACCAGCCAGGCACACCTTTAATCCCAGCACTCAGGAGTCAGAGGTAGGAGGATCGCTGTGAGTTCAAGACCATCTGAGACTACATAGTGAATTCCAGGTCAGCCTGGGCTAGAGTGAGACTCTACCTCTCAAAAAACCGAAAAAAAAAAAAAAAGCTGAAGTTATGGCTCAGTGGTTAAAGGTGCTTATTCGTGGAGCCTGACAGCCTCAGCACCCATGTAAAGCCAGATGCACAAGGTGGCACATGTATCTGGAGTTTGTTTACAGTGGCAGGAGGCCCTGGTGTGCCCGTGCTCTCTCTCTCTCTCTCTCTCTCTCTCTCTCTCCCTCCCTCCTTCTTTTTCTCTTTCTCTCTCTTTCCAAATAAATAAATAAATATTAAAAATAAATGAATAAATAAATAAAATGCCAAAAAAAAGACAACACCCCCCCCTTGACCTCTGTCCAGGTCACTATCTATTATTATTAGGTATTCAAGCAGAGTTTCCAGCAGCTTCTTCCCACCTTGGAAAATCAAACAACATTGAAAAGAAGTCATGAACACAGGTGGAGCACACATGTTCATCCCAGGACCAGGAGACGGAGGCAGAAGCATCTCCATGGTTCAAGTCCAGCATGAGCTACAGAGTGAGCTTCAGGCCAGCCTGGACCACAAAGTCTCAAAAAAACAAACAAATGAAAAAGAAGTCATACCGCCTCTGCCCAGACGGAATGGTGCCACTGACCTGGGATCCTACTGCCAACTGTGGTGCCACCTGAACTCTGAAAGCCCTGGGGTCACACACAGGCTTCACTGAACACCAGAGGTGCACGCTTGTGACAGAGTGTGAGCCCCTTGGGCCTGGATGGAGCCTGGATCCTCCGCTGGTGCCCACAATCCACGTGCAGTCAGCTTAGAACACACCCAGCTGAGATTTGCCGACTAAACCTATGATTAACCAGGTATCCTACCCAACACAGAACACGACCATGCAACCTCCCAAAGCACTTTTAAGAGGAGTCCCCACTCCTCCCCCCAAGCTCAAGGAGGCTACGTAAATCCCAGACAAACAGCTGTGCTGCCCAACAGTACTCACTGGCTCTAGGCTCACAAGCACCAATGTCAGTGACCTTTGACCTCCCCATGTGCTGTCACACGGAGACCCAGGTCCCATTGACAGGCATGCACGCAGATCATTGATCTACAGATGCCTAGTGCTTACTCTGTGCCCACTTCGTGTTCACTCCTTCCAGCAGCACTACACGGTGGGGTTATATTTAATCCAAAAGTGAGAAGAGGTTTTTGTGACTTGCCTGAGGTCACACAGCCTGTGGTCCAGGTGGCAAGAACAGGAGTGGGAGTGGGAGCCAGGAGCTCAGGGTCTCCCCTCCAACCCTGAGAGGAGGGTGGGATTCTCCTTAAAGGCCAACTCTCACAGGGGCAAGGGGCCAAGAGAAGGGAGGTGGTTTCTTTTGAGCATCCTGAATGAGAGTTGAGTCCTGGTGGCAGCCCCAGACTCAGGGAACCTAAGGTCTCCCATGTCCCCTCTCCTACTACAGGGGTCCTTGGCTCCCCAAGGAGTGACTGCTGACATCAGAGTGGTCAGAAGGAAATAGCTTCAGGAAAGGAGGAAGAGCTTAGATGAAGAGACAGGAGATCAGAGGGTCTCGAAATCTGGACACATAGGGGTTTCCCTTGAGTTGGTGGCCTTATAGTGCAGACACCAGCCAGAATCCAAGGAGGATGTAGGGAGACTGGACCCCTGCATCCAGTGGGAAAGGCAGATGCAAATTCCATTTAGTTTTCAATTTTAAGGTGGAGAGAGGGCAAGGAGCTCAGGGACAGGCTAAAGAGAGGAGAGAGAGAGAGAGAGAGGTCAAAGGCATAACACAGAGATAGAGACAGCAGGGGAAAATGTGCGAGGATAGTCAGAGACCTTGAGAGACTTGAGAGACAGTCAGAGGGAGGAGGAGGTGAAAACACAGACATGGAAAGACAAGTAAGAAAGCAACAACATATGAGACCCACGAAAGCATGGAGAGATAGAGATGGCTCAGCAGTTAAGGCACTTGCCTGCAAAGCCTAATGACCTAAGTTCAATTTCCCAGGACCCATGTAAAGCCAGATGCACAAAGTGGCACAATGCATCTGGAAGTCCTTTGCAGTGGCTGGAGTCCCTGGTGTTCCCATTTTCTCTGTCTCTCCTCTCCCTATCTCTCTCTACTGGCAAATAAATAAATATATTAACAAAAAGTTGGTTTTTTTTTTTTTTTTTGGTTTTTCAAGGTAAGGTCTCGGTCTAGCCCAGGCTGATTTATTTTTATTTACTTTTTTTTTTTCAGGGTAGGGTCTCACTCTAGTCCAGGCTGACCTGGAATTCACTATGTAGTCTCAGGGTGGCCTTGAACTCATGGCAATCCTCCTACCTCTGCCTCCTGAGTGCTGAGATTAAAGGCATGCACCACCACACCAGGCCAAAAAGTTTATTTTTATAAAGCATGACAGATACATGTGTACAAATATCCTGACAAAACCCACCCACTTGTTCAGTTAATATGCTTTAATAATTTTTTTTTTTGGTTTTTCAAGGTAGGGTCCCGCTCTAGCCCAGGCTGACCTGGAATTCACTCTGTAGTCTCAGGCTGGCCTCGAACTCACTACCTCTGCCTCCCGAGTGCTGGGATTAAAGGCGTGCACCACCACGCCCGGCTTGCTTTAATAATTTTTTAAACAAGCAGAGACAGAGAAGAGAGACAGAGAGAATGGGCATGCAGGGCCCCTAGCCACTGCAGATGAATTCCAGATGCATGCACCACTTCATGCTTCAGCTTTGCGTGGGTACTGGGGGATCTAACTGGGGTCTTTAGGCTTTGCAGACAAGTGCCTTAACCACTGAGCCATCTCTCCAGCCCTGCTTTAATAATTTTATTAGCCAGGTTGTGGTGGTACATGTCTGTAATCACAGGCCATTAGTTACAGAACAAATTCAAGTTGCCTTGTCTCAAAAAATTATTATTGTTGTTATTATTTTTTTTTTTGGTGTTTTGAGCTAGGGTCTCACTCTAGTCCAGGCCGACTAGGAATTCACTATGTAGTCTCAGGGTGGCCTTGAACTCATGGCAATCCTCCTACCTCTGCCTCCTGAGTGCTGGGATTAAAGACGGGCACCACCACACCCTGCTGTTATTATTTTTTTTATTGACGCAGGATCTCATTCTGTAGCCCTGGATAGCCTAGAACTCACCATGTACCCTGGGCTAGCCTCAAACTCTGGGGAATCCTCCTGCATCAACCTTCTAAGAGCTAGGATATTAGATGCAAACTACCATGCCTGGTTAATCCCAGCGCTGGGGAGGTAGAGGCAGGAAGATAGGGAGTTTAGAGGTCATCCTAGGCTGCATATTGAGTTTGAAGCCAGCCTGCACTACATGAGACTCCAAAAACAATTGTTTTAAAACAAATTAGGATTCCAAGTAACTCCACACACAGTTCAAAAAGACCATGTGCACCCTCACACATGAACACATGCTCACTTGCTCGGCTGTTAAGGTCCACAAATTGTCTCAGTGAAGACCACCACTCACGTATGCAAAAGCAAGAGCGTTTATTTCTTGAGATAGCAAACCAGCATGCTGGGGTCCACCCTCTAGCAAGAAGACAACTCAGAGCAGGGTTCTCGGGGTCCTTTTAAAGCATAAAACCACAGAGCGGGAGATTTGAATTACATCACAGCATATCACAGCAATTTATAACACAGGCAGGAAAATCATAAGGCATTCTTTTAAAATCATTAGTGCAGCAGTGGTGGGAACAAACTGTGCATGGGTGATTGGCTAATTCTGTGAACTTTTGATAAGATAACCAGTATCTGTTTGCCTTTTTTTTATGGCCTCTCTGGCCCAAGGCTAAATACCAGGTGGCCAGCAGTTTGGAAAATTCCCAAGGCATAAGCAGACCTTCTTTATGGCCTCTCACTGCTAACACGCTTGCTCACATTGGCACCTCTGCTCCCACTCACATGTTCATATTTGCTCTGGACTTGGAGGTCTAGGCGTAACTGCAGGAAGCACTATGTGCCTGTGTCCATGTCTGCAGGGTCAGGAGGTGCCAAGGCAAAACAACTTCAGGAACCTCTGAAAGGAGACAGAATGACAGGCATCACAGCTGGCCACAGGTCTGGAGGGTGGCACTCACCACCATGGTTTCTCTATGTGGCTGGGACGCCAACAGAGCATTGTCCTCAGGTGACCCAGGAATGGTGTCATGTCAGAAAGGGACACTCAGGACAGTGAGGTGGCTGTCCAGGGTCCCACAGCCAGAACAGAAACCAGCCTGAGAGCTCTGGACCTGCTCACTCATTACGGAGTCCAGCAGCAGGAGAATTGCCCTCCCTGAGCCGGACTCGTAGGACATTGACAAACCTGTCATCCACAGGTGAGCCCCACAGTAGCTGCCACACCCACTTGATCTCAGCTAAGAATATATCCCAATATGGTCCCCAAGCAACCCTGAGGTATTCTCTCCCCTCCTGTTCTAGGTACTTTAGTTCTGAGCACCAACCCTATAAGGAAGTTGCTTCCAAGCCCTCGATGAGTTGCCCCCAGTGATCACCGCAGCACCGGGCACTCAGCTGCCCTGTGCACATTCCAGAAGCAGATCCAGTCTCGCCCTGAGCAGCCCAGCTTGGAGGCTCTGCCACGGCTTTCGAGCCAGACTAGACCTGGGAGGGCCCTCTGGCCTCAAGCTGCCCGTAGGGACTCCAGAGAGTCAGGCCTTGCTGGGCTGGCTGCACAGAGCCAGTAATGATTACGAACCCCACGCTAAGTGACGACAAAACACGGGGAGACCCCAGGTCCAGAGAACGCTGTCCTGCGGCGCCACCTAGTGCGCTTGTGGACAAAGTGCCCGAGGCCCCCCCCAGCGATATGTATGTATGTATGTATGTATGTATGTATGTATGTATGTATGTATGCATGCATGCATGCATGTATTTATAGGTTCAGTAGCTCAGGGGTCCACTGTCCCCGCACACTTCAGTTCTGAGGAGGTAGGATAGAAAGAATTCCTCCTCCCCCCTCCACCCGGGACAGTGTGCTGGCCCAATGTCAGAGGAGGGCAGCTTGGTCTGCCTGCCGAGGTGCTTGCACATTCCTGGCCTGCCACGTGGAAGGATCGGTGCCACCTCCAGTAAACCCAGCACTTGGGAAATGGAGGCCGGAGGGTCGGGAGTTCGAGGTCAACCTTGGCTACACAGAGCGTTCGAGGCCAGCCTGGACTACATGACACACTGTATTGGAAAAACAAAACAACAACAAAAATCCAGCCCCTAAATAGAAATAACAAATTAGCCGGGCGTGGTGGCGCACGTCTTTTAGTCCCAGCACTCGGGAGGCAGAAGCAGGAGGATCGCCGTGAGTTCGAAGTCAGCCTGGAACTACACAGTGAATTCGGGGTGAGCCTGGGCTAGAGCGAGACCTTACCTTGAAAAACCAAGCAACCAATCAACAAACAAACAAATAAATCAGTGACTGGAGAGACGGCTCGGTGCCCACGTAAGGCCCGATGCAGAGCGGGTTGCAATTGGCAAGAAGCCCTGATGCCCATTTTAGCTTTATTCGTTTTTTTCCTCTCGCTCTCTTCCCCTCCCACCCTTCATCTCTCTACATCTCTGCTTGCAAATAAACAATGAATAAAAATAAATAATTGTTTTCTTTTTTGGCCCAGCCCCACAGTCTTTCCTCTTTGGTGGGATTGAGGCTTCGAGGGAGGGCTTCCAGGAAGAGGCGTCACCATTGGACAAGAGACACGTCCATCAGGACCTTGGCCGCGCCTCCAGTTCCAGGGGCTCCCAAACTAGAGCGAACCCACCACGCCAGCGTCCAGGAGGGCACTTCCGGCCTCCCGGCGGCTCCCGGAACCCTTCTGTCCCGGCTCCGGTTTCCGCCCAGACCAGGAGCACCGCCAGGGCGGAAGTGACGCAGAGCCTGGGCGCGGCCAGGCGCAGCATGTCGGCGGCTCTGCTGCGGCGCGGTCTGGAGCTGCTGGCGGAGTCGGAGGGTGAGCGGGGCTGGCGGGCCTGCGGCGGGGCGGCGGCAGGGCCCGGGTGGGGTGCGGGGGGAGCCCTCCGACCGGTGCGCTGTCACGGTTCCCCTCCAGCCGCTCGAGCCGCGCGGGGCCCGGCCAAGGCCAGCGGAGCGCGGGGGACGCGGACCCGGAAGGCCAAGGCCCGGGCGTCCCAGACCCGGAGGGCACGGACCTCAGCCCAGGGGAAGGGGCCCACGTCGGCGCTCGGTGAGTCGGGGAAGGGTCTGGGAGTGCGTGCGGCCCCCGGCTTCCGGGGAGGGGGCCACTGGCAGAGCCTAGGACTGTCCCCGTGCGGCCGTGAGACCCTCGGGAACGCGGCCCTAGGGAGGAAGGAAGCGCGAGAGCAGCCTGGTGAAAGGGAGACCCTTCTAGAGGAATAGCCCGTCTGGGAGATGGGAGGTGCGGGCAGCGCGCAGTGGGAGAGGCGCTGGGTGACTTGGCGCACTTGAAAGGAAGGCCGGCTGCAGTGATCCAGTCCTACTCCGCCCGGTGCCCGGGGCTCTTCTGTGAGGTCAGAGGAGCCATCACATCAGCCTCGCCGTCCGGTGAGGCACCTGTGCAGGTGGTACAGGTGGAAACCACAGTCCTGCTCTCACGGGCTCCTCTCAAGAGGAAGATGCTGTGGTGGTGCACACCTTTAATCCCTGCACTCTGGAGGCAGAGAGGTAGGAGGATCGGGGCCAGCCTGGGCTCCAGCGAGACCCTCCCTGGGAAAAAAAAGCAGCAACAAAAGAGGAGGTAACTGTGAAGGCGGAAGAGACATGAAGCAGCGTGGATGGGCTTTATGGTGAATGGCCGCAAAGTGGAAGACCAGCTCTAGTAGAGTGTCTTGGGGTGTGTTGCACCTCTATGACAGACAGACTTGAGAGGCAGAAGTGGGCGGGAATGGCGAGCCCCTCTACTGTCTTGGGAGTCCATGGGGTTTGCATAGAAAGTGTTCAGGTACTTGAAGTTTTTGGTTTGGTTTATGTTGGGTGGGGTGCAGGTTTGAAACGGTCTCGGTAGCTCAGACTAATCTGGAACTCACTATACAACACAAGCTAGACTCAAATTCAGTCTTCCTCCTTCATATACTCCAAACACTAGGATTACAGGCATGCACTACCGTACCAGGCTTGTATTGTTAAGAGGTAGGGCGTGCTGGAGAGATGCTCAGTGGTTAAGGAGCTCGCCCATAGAGCCTGACAACCCAGTTTGATTCCCCAGTTCCCATGAAAAAGCTAGATGCACAAAACAGCGCATGCATCTGGCGTTTGTTGCAGCAGCTAGTGGCCCCGATGCA
>PVHP010036750.1:0-17736 GCA_004024765.1 Zapus hudsonius
AGCTCAGTGAGGGAAGGAACCAGTGGGTGGAACCAGGGGTTGTCAGGCTGGTCTAATTATTCACAGGCTTCGACTCTATACCCTACTACTCATGGCCCCTCTTGCCAGTTGACCCTCACTGCTTTCTCAAGAGGTTACAGTATGCTCGTAAGGATTTTATATTTTTGAACCTAATATGGTTTAACCTCATGCTTAAACCATTCCCCTCCCCCCATCCCTTACCCCTCATTCATAACATCTCACTTCTTCCTACTAGTCTGCATAAAGAAAACAGTTATCCTGGTTAAGGACCACATATGAGGGAAAATATGTGGCATTCAATTCTCTGTTCTTTTGAGAGTTCACTTAGTAAGATCTGCTCGAAGTCAGACCATTTTTTCCTAAATTTTGATATTTCATTTTTCTTTTCAGCTGAGTAAAATTCCATCATGTAAATATACCACAGTTTCTCTGTCCATTCCTCCATGGATGGGCATTTGGGTTGATTCCAATTCTTGGCTATTATGAATTGAGTTTTTATAAATATAGTTGTACAAATGTTTCTGCATCTAGATGTGACATTTGTGGATAGATGACTAGTACAGGTATAGCTGGGTCCATTGGAAGGTCTATGTACATTCTCTTCAGAAGTCTCCACACTGATTTCCATAGAGGTTGAACAAGTTTGCAATCCCACCAGCAGTGAATGAGGGTTCCTTTTTCCCCCGCATCGTCGCCAGCAACGATTTTTTTTGGTTTTCTTTATGATTGCCATTCTGACAGGGGTAAGATGGTATCTCATTGTGGTTCTGGTTTGTATTTCCCTGATGCTTAAGGATGCTGAGCACTTTCTTAAATGAGTCAAGGCCATTTGTGTTTCTTCCTCTGTGAATTCTCTGTTGAGATCAGTACCCCATTTTATGAGTGGGCATTTTGGGTTTTTGTTATTATTTTTTTTTTTTGAGTTCTCTGTAGGTTTTTGATATTAGGCCTCTGTCTGAGTTGCAGCTGGCGAAAAACATTTCCCAATTTGAACGGGGTCTATTGGCTCTGAGTATGGTTTGTTTGTCTGTACAGAAGCTTTTGAGCCTGATCAGGTCCCATTGGTTAAGTGTTTGTCGTATTTCCTGGGCTGCTGGAGATTTGCTCAGGAAATTTTTTCCAACTCCTATTTCATGTAGAGTTCCTCCTGTTTTTTCTTCCAGGGTGTTCATGGTTATCACATTTACATTAAGGTCTCTGATCCATTTGGAGTTGATTTTTGTGCACGATGTAAGGAGTGGGTCTATTTTCATTTTTTTACACATGTTTATCCAATTCCTCCTGCACCATTTGTTGAAGATGCTATCTTTGGCCCAGCAAACATTGTTGGCCCCCTTGTCAAAGTACAAATAACTGAAGTTACTTCCATTCAAAGTTTGGCCTTCAATTCTGATCCATTGATCTGTCTTTCTGTTGTAATGCCAGTACCATGCTGTTTTTGTTACTATGGCTTTGTAATATGTTTTGAAGTCAGGCATGGTGATACCTCCTGAATAGGATTTTATACTTAGAATAGTTTTGGCTATCCAAGGTCTTTTGCCCTTCCAAATAAATTTAGAGATTATTTTTTCTATGTCTGCGAAGAAAGCAGTTGGGATTTTTATCAGCATAGCATTGAATCTGTAAATCGCTTTTGGCAGGATTGCCATTTTTACTATATTGATTCTCCCTATCCATGAGCATGCAATATCTTTCCATCTTCTCACGTCCTCCTCTATTTCCTTCCTGAGTGTTTCAATATTTTTCTTATATAAGTCCTTTACAACCTTGGTTAGTGATATTCCAAGGTATTTGATTTTCTTTGAGGCTGTAGAAAATGGGAGTGTCTCTCTAATGTCTTTTTCTGTCTGCTTGTCTTCTGCATAATGAAAGGCTACTGAATTTTCTGTGTTAATTTTGTATCCTGCAACATTGCTGAAGGCATTAATCAACTTCAAGAGGTAACTGTTACTATACTTTGGGTCTGTTATATAAAGGATCATGTCATCTGCAAAGAGGGATAGTTTAATTTCTTCCTTTCCAATTTGTATTCCTTTTATGTCCTTCCCTTGTCTTATCGCTTGGGCTAGAACTGCAAGCACTATGTTAAAGAGCAGTGGTGAGAGTGGGCAGCCTTTTCTTGTTCCTGAATTGAATGGGAACTCCTTGAGTCATTCCCCATTGACAATGATCTGTGCTTTAGGAGTTTTGTAAATTGTCTTTATTAAGTTGAGGAATAGGCTATCTATGCCTATTGTTTCGAGAGCTTTGAATATGAAGAGGTGTTGAATTTTGTCAAAAGCCTTCTCCGCATCTATTGAGATAACCATGTGGTTTTTGTGTTTGAGCCGATTAATGTGATGTATTACATTTATCGACTTGTGTACGTTGAACCATCCCTGCATCTCTGGGATAAAGCCAACTTGTTCAGGGTGGATAATATTTTTGAAGTATCCTTGTATCTGGTTTGCTAGGACTTTGTTCAGGATTTTTTCATCTAAGTTCATCAGAGATATGGGTCTATAGTTCTCTTTTCTTGTTGCATCCTTGCCTGGTTTGGGGATTAGGGCAATGGTAGCTTCATAGAAGGTGTTTAGATGCCTGCCCTCTTTTTCTATGTTTCTAACAAGCTTCAAAAAGAGTGGTTTCAGCCCTGTGATGAAAGCTTGGTAGAATTCAGCTGAGAAACCATCTGGTCCTGGGCTTTTCATTTTGGCAAGGTTTTTGATTACATATTCAATCTCTGTGGACGTGATAGGTTTATTTAGTGCTTTTATCTGCTCTGGGTTAAGCTTTGGCAGTTGGTAGGTGTCCAAAAACTTACCCATTTCTTCCAGGTTCTCTAATTTTGTGGAGTAGATGTTTTGGAAGTATGACCTGATGGGTTGTCCAATGTCTTCGGGATCTCACCATTGTCCTTTCTGATTTTGTTGATTTGAGCTTCCTCATTTCTTCATTTGATTAGATTGGCCAGGGGTTTGTCGATCTTATTAACTTTTTCAAAGAACCAACTCTTTGATTTATCTATTTTTAAATTGTTTTCTTTATTTCCAAATCATTAATCTCAGCTCTGATTTTAATTATTTCCTCTCGTCTTGAGTGCCTCGGGTTAGCTTTTTCCGTCTGTTCCAATTTTCTTAGGTGGGTGGTTAGGCGATTGATTTGAGACCTCTCTGTCTTTGATATGAAGGCATTTAGCACGATGAACTTCCCCCTCAGGACTGCCTTCATTGTGTCCCATAAGTTCTGATAAGATGTGTTATCATCATCATTTATTACTAGGAAATTCTGAATTTCCTGTTTTAGTTCTTGAGTGACCCAACCATTTTTTAGGAGCGAATTATTCAGGCGCCAGTAATTTGTGTATTTTCTGGATTCTGTTCCATTATTAACTTCTACCTTTAATGCACTATGCTCTGATATGATGCAAGGAACTACATCGATCTTCCTGAATTTGTTTAGGGAAGATTTGTGACATAAGATGTGATCAATTTTAGAAAAATTCCCATGCGCTGCTGAGAAGAATGTATATTCTGTGTCTTTGGGGTAGAATGTTCTATAAATATCTGTTATCCCCAGCTGGTCAGTGGTGTCATTAAACTCCGTTATGTCTCTGCTGATCTTCTGTTTGGTTGATCTGTCTAGAGCTGATAGAGGTGTATTAAAGTCTCCTACTATGATGGAATTAGAGTCTATTTCTGCTTTATTTTTGAGTAGGGTTTCCTTTATGAACTGTGTTGTACCCAAATTTGGTGCATATATGTTAATGATGGTGATATCTTCCTGCTGTTCATTCCTTTGATGAGTAAGAAGTGACCTTTTTAATTGATTTTGGTGTAAAGTCTATTTTGTCAGAGATTAATGTAGCCACACCTGCTTTCTTTTTACTTCCACATGCCTGATAAACTGCTTTCCATCCTTTTACTCTAAGAAGATTGCTGTCTTTAGAAGTAAAGTGCATTTCCTGAATTCAGCAGATGGAAGGGTCCATTTTTCTGATCCACCCTGCAAGTCTATGTCTTTTTATAGGGGAGTTAAGTCCATTTATATTCAGTGATATAACAGTGATGTTTGCTTTAAACCCTGCCATGATGAAGGGTTAATGGGGTTTGTTGTCTTTGCTGCTGTTTTTAGTGCACTGACTGTGGTTGTCTGTCTCATCTCTGATACTCTTCTGAGGTAGATTTCTTGTTTCTTCTGTGTGGGATATCTCTTGTAGGATCTTCTGAAATTTTGGCTTTGTTTTCAAATAGTCATAGAGCTGGTTTACTTCATGGAACACTTTCACTTCTCCATCTATCATGAGGGATAGCTTTGCTGTGTACAGTAGTCTAGGTTGAAAGCCATACTTCTTTAGGCCTTGAAAAGCATTACTCCAAGCCCTTCTGGCTTTCATGGTTTCTAATGAGAAGTCTGAGGTAAGTCTGATGGCTTTTCCTTTATAACTTATGGTTTGCTTTCCTCTAGCAGCTTTGAGTATTTTCTCTTTGCTTTCTATGTTAGGCATCTTAATTAAAATGTGTCTTGGAGAATTCCTCTTCATGTCTGTCTGTTTGGAGTCTTCTAGGCCCCTTTAAAGTTGAATGGGCTTTCTCTTGTTAATTAGGGAAACTTTCCTTGAATAATTCTCTTTAAGATATTTCCTATGCCCTTAGCCTGGGTTTCTTCTCCCTCTGGGATCCCCATGATTCTAATATTGGGTTTCTTTTTGGTATCCCATAGATCCCTCAAATTTTTCTCACTTGATTTCTTGAATATATTAAAACCTATGACATCCTTATTAATTCCTTCTGACTTGTCTTCAACTTCTGAGAGTCTGTCCTCCAGATTGTCAACTCTGTGACTGATTGATTCAAGGGAGGTTTTTAACATCTCCTTTTCATTATTGGTTTCTGCTGTAATTCTGTTTATAGTCTCCAATTCTTTGGTGAGATCCAATTTCCAATTTAATTTTGTTTTTGCTTGGGATTCCTGATAAACATTTTTAAATTTTCTGAAGTCCTCATCAAATATAATACATTGATTGTCTAGTTCCTCCCTTAGTTGATTAATATTCAATTCAATTTATGTGTTTCTGAATTCATTCATATTTCTCTCCTTTAAATTCAGTCTGGAATCTATGCTTGAATTAGAAAGCTTCACTCTCACTCATGTCTTTTCTCATAATTTCCATATCAGCCATTAACTGCTTCATGTTTGCATTGGAATTGTGGTCAGGAGCCATATTATTCTCTCTTTGCAATTGTATATGTGCTGCCTCTACTTCCTTGCCACTTTCCTGGTCCATAAAGGGACTAGGGGCCTTGGGTTGGGGAGTTCTTTGATTTCTGTGGGGTTTTTTTTCCGTTGATTTCTGCCCATGTCCAGGTATGGGAGTGGGACTCAGGCCCCCTGGGGAGTGCTATTCAGCCCACTTTACTTCCTGGAAGTGGCACTTGATCCCTGGTACTCGCCAATACCACTTGTGCCCTCCTTGCAGGTACCCTTCTAAACCAGCCTTTGCTGAGTTTTCCAGGTAACTGTCTGAGGTCTTGCCCCAGAACCAAGGTAGGTCAGGTTGCCCAAGTATCGCATTTGCCTGTGTATGTGGCGGGGTTGTGGAGAGAAATGTGCCCGAGGATCATGTACTGGAAGGAAGGTGGCTCCCCCGAGGGCAAGCCACTGAATCAGTGGCGCAGGCTTGGAACCGAAGGGAGAAGACAATTGTGGGAGCTTGTGGTGGGGTAGTGTTCAGCTCTGTGTTCCCCTGAGGAACAGAGAGCCGCTGGTGGTCCCAAAGCTGGGGAGAAGCTGGGCCTGGGTTTAGGTCTGGCTGCGACTCGGGGCCTGGATCCCATCTGGAAAATCAAACCTCCACGGAGAGACAGCCTGTGCCCTCCTAGTAGGCACCTGCCTGAGGTCTGGCCCCGGAACCAAGCTAGGTCAGGTTGCTCAAAGATCGCTTCTGCCTGTGTATGTGGGGGGTCGTGGAGAGTGATGCATCCGAGGATCCGGTGCTGGAGGGAGGGGAGCTGTGCGAGGGGAGGCCGCTCAATTCTCAGCGTGGTAGCGTGGTATAGGAACCTGCCGGGAGGGGATCATGGCGGGAGCTTGGGGTGGGGGAGGGTTAAGCTCTCTGCTCCTCTGCGGAGCAGAGAGCCATTGGGGAACCCTGTCTGCACTGGCACAGGAGTTGGGGTGGGGAGGGAGGGCCCGGGCTCAGGTCAGGCGGGTGTCCAAAGTTTGGATCCCAGCTGGAAAATTAAACCTTTACGGAGAGAGTCCTGGCAACGCTGTTACTTGTCCACCATCTTGCTCCGCCCCCTCAAAGCAATCCTTTATTAGAGATTATATTCACTTTTGTGTTAAGATGTCTATATAATAGGAATTTGAGGGAATTTTAAATATTAGCCATTTTTATTTATCTTCATAAGTAGAGACACAGAGACTGCAAGCAGGGCCTCCTGCCACTGCAAAGCAACTCCTGACACATGTACCACCACTTTTTGTATCTGGCTTTACTTGGGTACTGGGGAATCGAACCCAGGTCATCAGGCTTTGCAAACAAGTGCCTTTAACCACTGCGCCATCTCTCCAGCCCTTGGAGGCATTTTTAATGTCTTTGACAAAGTGTTTAGTACTTTCCCCTTTCAGAACTGCTATGTTGCTTGAAAAGTTTTCCATTAACATATTAAGGAAGGACTAGACAGAAAGCAGAGTTGGCTTTTCATCATTCTTTAGGGCCCCCCAGCTCAGATTTCTCTCTGCTTCATGTCCAAACAAGTTTCAAAGGTGTTTGCCAATCAAGATCCTATTTCTTCTTAAGTACATTAAACAGATATTGTTAGTTCAAAGATAACTTTCATACTATACAATGAAAATTTGCCCTCTGTTTTTAAATGCTGCCTTTTATTCTGTACAAAACACATAGTTTGTCCTGAGATCGCGACATTGAAGTTTAAACTCATTCGATACGTTCCTTCCTAATATTGTTTGGTTGCTGATGACATATTGGCAGTCTCATCTCTGGGTTTCTAGCCAAAAAAATATTGGGGGAAGGGTAGGAATTATGGGAAAATAATTAGCAGCTGAAAGTAGCTATTACATAATCTTGGCTGCTTATTAATTGAGCAGAAGGAATTGCTTATTAGATTCCAATAGCAACAGCAAAACTGCAAACATCCTACAATTAACAGTTCAGGGCCCATTATTTTGTTAATATGTTCTCTTTTTTGGCAAGTGTATAAGAACAAAATTTAAAGAAGCAAATGGTCTTTTTCAGTAGATTATAGATGGTTTATTCCCCAGGCTTAGTACTAAGTACTAATTGTGCATTCACTGTGAAAGACAAAAAGTAACATGGCTGCCATCTTTGTTTGTAATTAACTAGCTTGACTTTGATTCCCACATATTCCAAGTTGTAGGCTTTGTTATATACATGTTTCTTCTTACCTAATATCTTTTGTCATCTGTCATGTCAATACATTATCTTTTTAATCCTATGTTTTTGTTTTCAGAAAAATCCTGGACTCTTGTTATTAATACAAAAATTTAGTAAAACCTTACTCTATGAAATACTAAAAATCAGATTTTGAACTTGTTGGTTACGTTTTTTAAATATATTTAATTTGCAAACAGAATGAATATACAGAGACACACAGATTATATATATACAAAGAGAGAAAATGGGCACACCAGGGTCTCTAGCCAGATCCATGTGCCATTTTGTGCATCTGGCTTACATGAGTACTGGGGAATTGAACCCAGTCATTAGGCTTTGTAACAGGCAAGTACCTGAACAACTGTGCTGTTTCTCCAGCTTTTGTTTATTAATTTTTATTTACTTTTATTTTTTTCTTTATTAAAGAGAGAGAGAGAGAGAGAGAGAGAGAGAGAGAGAGAGAGAGCGCACCAGGGCCACCACCTTGTAGGTCTGGCTTATGTGGGTACTAGGGAATTGAACTTGGGGCCTTAGGCACTGGAGGCAAGTGCCTTAACCGCTAAGCCATCTCTTCAGCCCTATTTGTTAATTTTTATGCAGTACCAGGAATGGAATCCAGGGCCTAGTGATTGTTAGGCAAGCCTTCTACCAACTGAGTTACATCCCCAACCTCTCACTGTTATTTATGGTAAGTATAAGAAGAGAGAATAAAATGTTAGTTATAACCTTCTAACAAAATATTGACATTCAGGGCTGAGGAGATGCCTCAGTAGTTAAAAGGTGCTTGCTTGTAAAGCCTGCCCATCTGGGATTGATTCTCCACAAAAAAAGCCAGACCTAAAGTGGCACATGCATCTATGATCCCAAAGTGCCTAAACAATGGGAGGTGGAGCCAGGAGACTCTCTGGCAACAGACCCTATCTAACAAAAAGAACAAAAACAGCTTGAGATTTTCCTCTGACCCCCACGTGCATGTCATGGTACATTCACATACACACACACACACACACACACACACACACACACACACACACAGAGAGAGAGAGAGAGAGAGAGAGAGAGAGAGAATTTTGAGATTTTATATAATCATCTACATTTAAAAATATTTTTTTATTTGAGAGACAAAGAGAATGGATGGACTAGGACTTCTGCCACTGCACACTCCAAACACATGTAACACTTTGCGCATCTTGATTTATGTGGGTACTAGGGAATCAAACTTGGGCCATAAGGGTTTGTAAGCAAGTGCCTCAAATTTCTGAACCATCCCTCCAACCCAAATCATCTAAATTTTTTCATATTTATTTCAATATTTAGATAAATTGCATGAGCAAATCTTATGATGCTATTTCCTCCTCTCTGTCCCCAACCCACTGGGGGCCCTCCTCAGTGGGCTTGCTAGACCAGGCCATAGGATAGGGGGTTATGAATTGTATGAGAGGTAGCCAGTTTTTTTCTTAGTGTGTTGTTGCTGAGGGGGGAAATGTCTCTGTATATTCTCTCCCACCATGGCTCTTACAATCATTCTGCCCCCTCTTCCACTCAGATCCCTGAGACATGGTGGGTGAGTTTTAAGTCTGCTTTACTGTTGAGATTTTAAGAGTCTCTGGGTTTCTGCTTTCGACTATGTTGGATATCCTCAGTGTCCATCTCCATTATCTTTTCCCAGCTTACATGACTTGCTGTGGAGGTAGTTCTCTTGCTCAACTCACCACTTCCTCAAAGGTTTCTTTTGAGCCCTAGATGATAGGTTAGGGGTGGTTTATCTCCTGCCTGGGTGTCAGCCATCATCCCATGTCTTGATGATGGAATTGGGCTGTCTGTGGTTCTCTCTGCCTTCTGAAAAATACAAACAGAATCTCCAAGAGAGAGTGAGATCCCTATAGGTTAAATGAGACAAACATTGTTAATTTGGCAATATTCTACTGGGTATAGCTTCTGTAGATCTCTGATTAGTGGATTATTTACTTATTTATTTATTTATTTCCAAGGAGAGAGAGCAAGAGAGAGAGAGAGAGAGAGAGAGAGAGAATGAATGGGTGCACCAGGGCCTCCAGATGCTACAATGAACTTCAGATGCATGTGCCACTTTGTGCAAAAAACATGAGTGCTGGAGAATCAAGCCCAGGTTGTTAGACTTTGCAGGCAAGCATCTTAACCGCTGAGCCATCTCCACAGCCCTACATTTTAAAAAAATTAGTTCAATATTAAATGTGTGATAGCAGAGCAGGGGTGATGGCTCAGGAATTAAAAGTACTTGCCTGCAAAGCCTGAAGGCCTGGGTTCAATTTCCCAGTACCCATGTAAATCCAGATGCACAAAGTGGCATATACATCTGGATTTCTTTTGCAGTGGCAAGAGGCCCTGGCGTGCTCATTCTTTCTCTCACACATAAATGAATAGAATTACTCTTTTTTCAAAAAATATGTGATCTCCATATGATTTTTTCCCTTTCTCTCTCAAAACACCATAAATAAAAAATGCAATGTTTAAAACATGCTCATACAGACTGTAATACAGGACATTGATATGAGGACATCAATATGGGTATCAGGGTATGTCTACATATCATTTAAACACTGATGGTTTAAAGAAAAAGTATAATAGATTAACAATACAGAACAGTAGAAGAGAAAAGATGAAATAATGCTGAACTAGATACTTTTGAAATAAACCCAAAAGTAGAATTATTTGTGTGTTCCTTAAATACCATGAAGTGAACTCCAGAAGCAATTATGCTTAGAATATGGCTCAGAGGTTAGGAGCACTTTCTGTGCAACCATTAGGGCCTCAGAAGGCCTGAAATACCACCAGTGGCCACATGTGTCTGTAACCCCTGGTCCTGTGGAAAGCAGAGACCAGAGAATCACTAGGGCTTGTTGGGAAATATAAGGACGAGCTGTGAGATCAGTATGAGATGCCAGGGCAAATCAAAGTGGGCAGAGGAACAGGAGGGTACACCTGATATTTCCTTCTGACTACCACAAGTGAGCAGCCCCACCCCACTCCAGGCAAGCATATGGGGTACCACATGGGCACATACCCATGTATGCACCAAACACACAGCATTACATACATATCCATAAGACATGAAATGATTCAGAGATAATATGACTCAACTAAATAGTTGTACTAGGTATTCTCTTGGAGACTAATGCAAGCAGATTACTGGGTCTCATTCCCAAAATTGCAGGAAATGTTCACCATATACATAACACAGAGTCTGAGGTGAGGTCTGAAAATTGTATTTACAACAAGTTACCCAGGGATACTGATGTTACTCCAGGGACTATATTTTGAGAAACACTATTCCATACCATGAACGTTACGATATACAACTAAATATTTATTAAGTTCAGCAATTATAATATAATTTCCTAGGGAAATGACCTAAAAGAAAATCGATGTCTGTTTTTTTTTTTAACCATTGAACTCACTAAACCTGGTAACATTGGGTGAATAATATTCCCAATTGTATGTACCTGAATTTAAATATATATGCATAACCCAGAGTGACATATGGTTATTCTACACCCTGTATAATATTAATACAATGTATTGTGCTATTACATTGTAAGGCAGAAATTAGAAGGCTTAGAAAAACTTAAAAATTGTACCATAAAAGTCATGCTTATGGGCTGAAGAGATGGCTTAGTGGTTAAGGCGTTTGCCTGCAACACAGAAGGACCAGAGTTCAATTCCCCAGTGGCCATATAAAAAAAGTCAGATGCACAAGAGGGTGCATGTGTCTGGAGTTCATTTGCAGTGGCTGGAGGCGTTGGTGTGCCCATTCTCTCTCTTTGCCTCTCTCTCTCTCATAAATAAATAAAAAGATTTTTAAAAAAGTCATGCTTATTTGATGAATATCACCACTGTGAAAATATTTTCTAATTGTTCATGGCGAGTAGGAATCACTTCTGAAATATTTTTATTATTTAATAATTTATTTATTTGCAATCAGAGAGAGAAGAGAGACAGAGAGAGAATGAGAGAATGCATGCACAACAGGACCTCTTGCCACTGCAAACCAACTCCAGATACATGTACCACTTTGTGCATCTGGCTTTACTTGCGTATTGGGGAATTGAACCCAGGCTATTAGAATTTGCAAGCAAGCACCTTTAACTTATGAGCCATCTCTCCAGCCTCCCCCCACCACACTTCTGAAATATGTTGTCAGCAACTGTAGACATGTGATAGAAAAGGAGTTCAGAGGGAACAGCTAGACAGAACCAATATCTCTGGGTAAGTCAGAGCCCAGAGACTAGCATGAAGTAACCAAAACCTGCCCCTGCTCTTCATTAGCACACAGCTAGACTCTGTACCTCAGTATACACTGCAATTAGGGGTGTCCTTGGAGCTGGATCTGAAGTTGGATTTATAGAATAGAATGTGGACACAAGTGATACCATGTCTGGTCCCAGAAACCTCCAACAAGAAAGCCTCAGGTCTCCCATCCTCTCTAGCCTTGCTTTTGTTACCTGGATGTTGACACCTTGAGTAGCCTCAGAAATGACATATCGTGCATGTGAATATTGGAGGCTATCCTGAATGGTTGGTTGAGCAAAGCAAGCAGACACTACCACCATCATCACTCCAACCATCAATTGTACTTTGAAGGAAAGGGAAATGGCTTTCTTTTAAGTCACTGTGTTTTCTGGGTTTGTCTGTTACAGCTTCTAGCATTAGAAGCCATTCTTGCAAGGTGTTGCATGCCTAGTTACAATGAGAAGGAGCTATAGTGATGAAAAGAGCAGGTGAATGTCTAGATGAATAGCTCTACTTCTTGATTCTAATCCTATTTTCAGTGTCCCTTCGTATGCCTCCCTTACATTGATATTTTTTTGAGGTAGGAACTCTCTTCCATTGACATTTGAAGATAATTGTTACACAATCTGAGCACAGATTTTAAAACTCTATCAGAGCAGAAAAAAACATTCTTATTTGAGGCTCTTTACATTTTTTTTCTGACAAACCCTAGCATTCATAGAAGCCAATAGATAAAGGAAGATAAAAACACAATAATAAGCTTGAAGAGCTGAGGAAGTGGAGTGGGTAGGCACATTGGGAGAAATTGTCCATAATTGGCAGATGAATATAATCATCCATCTCATAGAATCAAAAATCAAAGCTTGCAGCCTACTCATGACCATATTATGTCCTTATCTCCTAAATATTGTGAGAAAAGTTAAAACACTTATCCAAAAATAGTTTCCATTATTTATAATTTGTGAGCATTCTAATTAGATGACTAAAATGTTTAGGAAAACTTCACCCATTTTAAATAAAAATATAAAATATAATAGAATTCTGAAGGTAACTTCATTCAAAATCTTCATTTTACAAATGAGAAAATTAAGGCATAGAAAAGTTAAGCAAATTGTTCAAGATCATACCCACCATGGCCAGGAGAACGTGGCTGAATACTAGGCTATCCATGGTCCCCTGTCACAAGGACTGATCCAGACGACCCATGGAGGAGGTTATCCACTAAATGTTGTAACTCATTATGGACAATAAATTTAAAAAAAAAGATCATACCCACCAATTAGTAGCAGGTGAAGAATTATGATTCATACGTTCTCTCTTCAAGTAATGTTCTTTCCACCAAGGTACACAGTGTATATTACCTCTGACAACTAGCCCATTAACTTTGGACAAACACGAATTAATTTTTCAAAACTTGGGAACAACAACTGCTAACCCTGAAAATATAAACTCTTCAATTCTTCCACCTTTTGTCTCTCTGCTAAATATGAAAGTATTTGTGCACCTACTCACTAACTGAAACCCCTGCAAACTTCAGGATTGAGATAGCTTACCAATATTCTAATATCTTAATATCTTATAACCTAATGCAATGCTTTACACAGACTAGGTACTCCAAAAATAGCAATTAAATTGACTTGAAATTTCAGAAGATTTAATGATGCTCTGTCTTATTACTCCTTGAATGTTATCAGATTTTCTGTAATAGTCTTCTCCTTTCCATTGACACTAATATTATACTACATGAGACCAACAAACTGAACTTTCTATCTCAGCTTCATTCTAACATCCAAGAGTTCCTTCTGCACATGAGTACATGAGTGTTTTTCTTTTCTTTTTAAAAAATATTTATTTGAGAGAATGAGTGTACCAGGGCCTCTTGCTGCTGCAAACAAACTCCAGACACATGCTCCACTTTGTGCATCTGGCTTTACATGGGTGCTGGGGAACTGAACCAAGTTTGTCAGGCTTTGCCCATGCCAACCCAGGCTGGTAGGCTCTGCAAGAAAGCACCTTTGACCACTGAACCATTGTGCCAGCCCTATATAAGTGCTTTTCTAAAACATAAATGTGATAAAGATTAGACCCTTTGTTTAACACGCTTCAATTTGGGAATATGAATGGAATTCAATGATAGAGCACTTGTGAGCATATATGAGTCCCTGGGTTGGATATTAGCACTGGCAAAAAAATTTAAAAACTTCCACTAGTTTCTTACTTCATTTATTCACTCACACCTGGGCCAGACACTCAAGAATACTAAGGATAGATAACAACATAGACATGGAACCATCTTGGGGCCTTAAATGGAAGGTAAACATGGCTAGAGAGTGCTTGGACAAAGATAAATAAGCAGAGGCTAAGAGGACCAGGTTATATAGGAATGATCTCTTTTACATAAGATTAAAAGGTTTAGACTGGATACAAGGATATTGGGACCATTAAAAGACTTTAAGCAAAGGTGGTGCCATCATTGGTGTTGAAGGTTTAAAAAATATTTCATTTATTTATGAGAGAGAGAGAGAGAGGCAGATGGAGGGAGAGAATTGGGCAGTCAGGGCCTCTACTATTGAAAATGAACTCTAGATGCATTGGCCACCTTGTGCATCTGGCTTTACTTTGGTACTGGGAGATTGAACCCAGGACCCTTGGGTTTTTCAGGCAAGTGCCTTAATCACTGAGTCATGTCTCCAGGACATTTATAAGTTTTAAGATATTGAGAATAGCATTCTGGATGAAATGTGATTCACTGTTGTCAGAATTCAGTTACAGAGAAAATACACCACTCTAGGTGGTACAAACAGAAGCAGAAGCAGTAGAAAAGCAATGGGATTGTTAGAGGAGCAAAATCTCTCCTGAACATCCAGGAAAACCTTCCAGAATGACACTGCAGAACTTGACTGCCAGAGAGCTGTTGTCTCTGCTGTGATCAGTGAGCTGGAATATTAAGACTTTGTTTCCATATAACTGCTGGCTCCAGGACTTTCTCTCCTTTGCCATGGTCTGGAAATCACCAGCTGCTGCTAGCAAAATGGATGTGCTTTTGCTTTTTTTACTCATGTAGCTAGGGACTGCACATTGGACTCACTCTACAACAGCTACTAAATGCCAAATGGCTCTATAATTCTGTTTGCCAATGGAAATAAAAGAAGCAAGGCTCCCTTTAAATGATATATCACTTCAACCTTCCAAATCTTGTTGTTGAGCTCTTCATCACAACAGGAAGCCTAGTGAAGGAGTGTAGTTTTCTGAAAGGAGCACTGTAAGGAGGTTTGAATGGAAATCCACAATGCCCATTGTAGAGATTAAGACTAGGGGCTAAGAGACCAATTGTGAATAATTCCTATTAGGTGAAGGTAGCCTGAACAAGAAACAAAGGAAGACTGTAGATTGGAGAGGTTTGGGGGTAGGATTGATTGGTACAGGTTTCTGTGATAGTTAATTTCAATTGTCACCATGATTGGCTTCAGAGATACCAAGGACATAAGTGAGACACACATTTGGATGTGTCTGTGAGGGCTTTTCCAGAGAGGATTAAATGAAGGGACAATTCCTTCCCCAATTGGAGTGACACCATCCTATGGCCTGAATAAAAATGGAAAAAGGAAACAGCCATCTGAGTGCCAGCTCCCTCATCCATTGAGTTGTAAGGAGTCTCAGCCACATACTCCTCCTGCCTTCCCCACCACAATGGACAGTGGCCATTTAAACTGTGAGCCAAAACAAACCCTTCTCTCTTAGGTTGCTTCTTGTCAAGTGTGTGGTCACAGCAGTGGGAAAAATAATGAATGCAGTTGTTCTTGTGTGACAGCAGTGTGCATGGATGTAGGGTCAAAAATTGCACTGGTGGACAATAAATATATATTTAAGAAAAAAAATTGCACTGGGGAATGACTCCTTGAGTGAAGAGACCGAGAAAGAAGGCAGGCTGGTGGTGAAATGATGAACTAATTTTTCAACCTCTCAAATCAGGTATGTGTAGGGCTTCTAAGTGGGCACTGGGTTTTGTTGATATAGGTCTAAGTACTCAGAGTGTGGTAGACCTGGAGCTAAAGATTTGTGAGCCACTGGCATCTTTGACCTGGTACATAAATCTGAGTAGAGGGATGAGATCACTCCATAGGAGTGCATATAATAATAACATATATATATTATTTTTTCAAGTACTGTTGAAGGCAGAATTATTAGCTCATTCCCATGACATTCCATATCTGATATCACTGTCATGATTATGTTTTGTTATGTAGAAAAATGGAACTCACAGATATTATTACTAAGCAGCTGACCATATGACTCAGAGAATTCCCAACCAAATCTCTAAGAAGAGTGCTCTACAACTGACAGAAGAGAGGGATTAAGTAAGAGTTTGTTCATTACTGAGATGAAGGGGAACATAAGAGAGTAACTTCCAGAAAATGAAAAAAAAACACATAGCCAACAATAACAAAACTAAGCAACAATGAAGCACCTCCATTCTAGATTTGTTAGGTAAGTAGAGGGCTTTGTACAAACCATGTAGCCAGCAGTTTAGATCAGATGTTAGGGAGATACGACCAATAACTGACAATTGACCAGGAACCTAATGAAAACCATACTGCCTTTTAATTTATTTATTGAAATATTTATTTTTGAAGAGCGAAATAACAGGAGAAATGCAAAATTTTTGAGTGTTACAAAGCAACTTAAGACCACCCTCGGTTCCTGTCCTGGACAGAATAAACTAACAAACCTTTCAGCAAGCAGGGGAAAAAAATTGCCAAAATACTCAATGTCCTCTTTTTTTTTTAAGTCTTAAATATATATTTATTGTCCATAATGAGTTACATTATTCAGTGGGCAAACAATGAGTTGTTATCCCTAATGCCCCCCTCCCCATCCCCAATCAGCTGGATATCCTCCTCTATGGGCCGTCTGGATCAGTCCTTGTGGCAGGGGACCCTGGATGGCCTAGTACTCAGCCCGGTCCTCTTGGCCCAAGTGTGTTGTTACTGAAGGGTGCCATGCCTCTGAATAGTCTCCCCCACCACGGCTCTTAGAATCTTTCCGCCCCCTCTTCCGCATAGTTCCCTGAGTCATGGTGGATGAGTATTATGGCTGCTTTAAGGTTGTGAGTTTAGGGGTCTTTGTTTCGAAGATCATTGGTTTCTTTCTCACTGGCTTATCCTGTGTAGATTGAATGTCTGTGGCTGTGGGTCCCTCGTTCCTCCCATAATTCTCTGTGGGGTTCCATATGGATCCTCCACGGAATGACTGTGGTGGCTCCTCTCTTGCCAGAATCTCAGGTATAGGCCTACAGTCGGTTGGTAGGGTTAGATGGTCCCCAGCTCTCTCCCTGCATCCTGAAAAATACAAGCACAATCTCCATCTGAGAGTGTGATCAGTGTAGGTTAACAAATATACACATTTCTGGTTTACCTAGATTCTATTTTTAGTAACCTCCCCGTCAATCATTCCCACAGTGCATCTTGTCTTAGGAGCCCAAGAGTACGGGATCCGGTAACTATCGCCCTGAATCCCAAGTTCCAGACAAGGGGTCCCCCTCACTAAGTGGAAAATTGGCTGAATTTGAAGGCTGTTGATGGTCTCCCCCAGGCCCAGGCTCCTCTGTTGCACAAGTGCTCCTTTCTTGGTTCGCAGTTCTCTCCCAGTAGGGGGTGTGGTCAGCCTACTCATGACTGCAGATTGTGGTGTTCGCTTAGTAAGATCTGCTCGAAGTCAGACAATATTTTCCGAAATTTCAATATATCATTTTTCGTTTCAGCTGAATAAAATTCCATCATGTAAATATACCACAGTTTCTCTGTCCATTCCTCCATGGATGGACATTTGGGTTGATTCCAATTCTTGGCTATTATGAATTGAGCTGCTATAAATATAGTTGTACAAATGTTTCTGTGTTGAGATGTGACATCTTGTGGGTAGATGCCTAGTAGAGGGGTAGCTGGGTCCATTGGTAGTTCTATGTCTATTGTGTTCAGGAGTCTCCACACTGCTTTCCATAGTGGTTGAACAAGTTTGCAATCCCACCAACAGTGAATGAGGGTTCA
>PVHP010036751.1:0-19929 GCA_004024765.1 Zapus hudsonius
AGAGAGAGAGAGAGAGAGAGTGGGTGTGCTAGGGCCTTGCTGCTGCAAAAGAACTCCAGGTGCATGTGCCACTTTGTGCATTTGGCTTATGTGGGTACTGGAAAATGGAACCCAGGTCAATAGGCTTTGCAAGTAAGCACCTTTAACTGCTGAGCCATCTCCCCAACCCTAAAGTTTTAATTTTTAAAATGTGATTCCTCTGGGCTGGGAGCATGGCTCAGTTGGTAAAGTGCTTGCCTTGTTAATGTGAGGACCTGAGCTTGATCTCAAGAACAGATCAGTTTTTGGGGAACAGAGGCAGGAAGAGGCACAAATCCTCACTGCACCCTAGACTTTTAGAAACCTTGATGGACGTCAAATCAGAATTTGTGGCTTCAACACAGAAAAGAATTCCAGTTTATGAAGCAGAGCTGGGGTTTAACAAATGTTTTAATATAGGCTTAAGAATGAGGATTAAGAGAAAGGCGCTCAGAAGAAAGTGAGACCCACCCAAGGGTGTGGGTGTCAGCTTCCTCAGAAAGAGTTGGACTCCATTTGCTTCAAAATATTCATATATAGGAATTTTCTTTGAGGCAGGGTCTCACCGTAGCCCAGGCTCACCTGGAACTCACTCTGTAACCCAGTCTGGCCTTGAACCCATGGCCATCCTCCTACCTCAGCCTACCAAGTGCTGGGTTTAAAGGCACCTGGCTCTCTTCTTTTTAATCTTCTTCAGCAAAATAAATTCTCATAATTTTCTTCACATTTCTCTCTTTCCTATTTAGTGGTTCATTTCTATTCCTAAATTTATATTTTAAAACAATACAAAATTTCTGATTTTAGACAAAATTACTTTCTCCTTAGAAAATATGTTTTATGCCTTTCTTATACTTTTCTCCTCAAAGCACAATTTAATTTCTTTTAAACATATTTCTATTTATTTGAGAGAGAGAGAGGGAGAGAGAGAGAGAGAGAGAGAGAGAGAGAGAGAGAGAGAGAGAGAGAGAGAGAGAGATTGGGCACCACTGAATATGAAATCCAGATACATGAGCCACTTGGTGCATCTGGCTTTACATGAGTACTGGGGAATCGAACCCAGGTCAGCAGGCTTTGTAAGAAAGCACCTTTAGGCCTAGAGAGATGGCGCGTCAATTGAGGCACGTGCCTGCATAGTCATTCTGCCCATCTCCCTTCTATCTTTCTCTGCTTGCAAATGAATAAATGAAATTTTAAAAAAAAGAAAGCACCTTTAGCTGCTGAGCCATCTCTTTGGCCTTGTCCCTAGGTCTTAAACATCTTGCAGAAATAAATATGACCCAGAAGCTTAAGCAAGCTGGGCATGGTGGCTCACCATAATTCCAGCACCTGGGAGATTGTAGGTAGCAGAATCAGGAGTTCAAGGTCAACCTTGACTACATAGTGAGTTCAAAGCCTGTTGGGGCTGTATGTCATCCTTTCTCAAAACCACATAAATGAACAAGAAAACCCCTAAACAACAACAAAAAGGAAACTCAGGCAAAGTGCATATAAACCATTCTGAAAACATCTTCATTTTTGTTTACCAACAAATTGAAATCAGCTCATTTGTGACTAAAAGACCTCAAAGTCAATTTGACAGTCTTTATTTACATGATGAGTTTATAAAAAGACAGTTGAATCCAAATTACATTTAAGTCTGTGGACCTAAAATTTCCAGGTAAAACAGTTCACATATATTGCAGCTTGATTTTTAAGAAAGGTTTTATTATTTATTGATTTGTGTGTGGTGCATGTGTGGGGAATCAGACGACAATTTAAGAGGTGTCTGCTCCACCTTCTTTGTGACAGAATCTCTTGCTGCTTCAAACGGAACTGCCAGGCTGCAAAGGACCATCAGACTGTCTTGGTGCCCTGGGACCACAGGTGCATGCTTTGGGTGCTAGGAAATTGAACCCAGGCCAGCAGGCTTTGCAAGCAAGTGCCTTTAACCACAGAGCCTTCAGTTTTACTTATTTATTTGCAAGCAGAGAGAGACAGGGAGAGAATGGATGCGCCAGGGCCTCTAGCTGGGTTTGAGGTTAGCCTGGGCTATGTAGAGACCTTATTAAAAAACACTTCTTTTCTAGACATACATGTATAATTAAACTTAGACTGGTTTTCTTTTGTTGTTGTTCTTTTGAGGTAGGGTCTCACTGTAGCCCAGGCTGACCTGGAACTCAGTCTGTAGTACCAGGCTGGCCTCGAACTCACAGTGATCCTCTTACCTTTGCCTACTGAATTCTGGGATTAAAGGCATGTGCCACTACACCTGGCTGTATTTTTCTTTTCATTTAAAAAAAATTTTAAGGGCTGGAGAGATGGCTCAGTGGTTAAGGCACTTGCCTCCAGTGCCTAAGGACTCCAGTTCAATTCCCCAGTACCCACAAGGTGGTGGCCTGGTGCTCTCTCCTTGAAAAATGAACAAATAAAATATTTAAAAAAATTTTAATTTAAGATGGGCATACACCTTTTAATCCCAGCACTCAGGAAGCAGAGGTAGGAGGATTGCTGTGAGTTCAGGGCCACCCTGAGACCACATAGTGAATTCCAAGTCAGCCTGGGCTAGAGTGAGACCCTACCTCGAAAAAACAAAAAAAAATTATTTATTTGCAAGGAGAGAGAAAGGTTATAGAAGAAAAGAGAGAGGAGAGAGACAGAGGAGAAAGAAAGTGTGAATATGGTGACCTGAGGGCCTCTTGCCATTTCAAACCAGCTCCAGATGCATGTGCCACTTTGCGCATCTGGCTTTATGTGGGTGCTGGGAACTGAACCCTGCCATTAGGCTTTGTAAACACTGACCTATCTCTCCAGCCCCCAGACTATTTTTTTGTTATGCACTCAAGGCACACATTGGTCAAAACAGACCCTGAACCTGACACTTTGCTTTATGCCCACAAACACATAAACTTACATACTCAGAGACACTGCATGTACACAACCGAATACAGTATGCACTTCTGGTGTGCATGTCAGGTGACTGACCTAGCGCAGGAGTCCATTCGCTAGCTCAAATGTCAATTTCTTGCATTATCAGAGGTCACTCGGGAGCTTTGCACTGACTGAAGAAAGCAAGGGAGCGTCCCTGGAACAAAATGGAACACAGTGTGCTAGAGATGGCCCCACGGAGTTGGTCACAGAGCAGCGAACCACTGGCTGAGTCACCAAAAAATCATTAGCAGACTCAAGTCCAGCTGCTCACAGCACAGCTGACCAATTAGGTGCAGAGATGAGGTGTGACACAAAGCAAGTGACTTAGGGCTGGAGAGATGGCTCATTGGTTAAAGGCTGGCTGGCAAAGCCTGACAGCCTGGGTTCCATTCCCCAGCACCCACATAAAACTAGAGGTGCAAAATGGTGCATGTGTCTGGAGCTCATTGCAATGACAAGAAACCCTGGCGTGCCCATATTCTCTCAAATAAATAATAAATAAAAAAAATTTTAAAAGAAAAAGCTGGAACAAGCCGGGAGTGGTGGCACACACCTTTAATCCCAGCACTGGGGAGGCAGAGGCAGGAGGATGGCAGTGAGTTTGAGGCTACCCTGAGATACATAGTGAATTCCAGGTCAGCCTGGGGGGCTAGAGTGAGACCCTACCTCGAAAAACCAAAAAACAAAACAAAACAAAACAAAAAAAAAAAAACAAGCGGGATATGGGGGAGAGTGATTGAGGAAGACACTGGAAGGTGACCTCTGGCTTCTATGCACATATGTGTATGTACACCAGCATACATACATGTGTCCACACAAATAATAACATGCACACACTCACCATATACTCATACATACATACAAAAGAGCGATGATTTTATTTGAAAAGCTGGCTAATTGACAAGATGGAGGGCTCTTGTTCAAGATCCGTCGTGCTGGTGGGCTGACTTAATTTATATAGGAGATGGGTGATCAGCCTGGTGCGTGCCTTCTCATAGGTGTAGGTTTGGGGCTAAATGAGGCACAGCTGATTCTAATCACCCAGCCATAGATTGTTTTCAGTTCTGTAAATCTACTCGGTAGCCCTGTTCGGCTTGCAACTTGCCGTGTATTAAGCTCAGACTGGTTTCAAACTCATGATCCTCTTGCCTCAGCAGCTTTGGAAGACTCAAGAACAAAGATCATCATTTCCTTGACTCTTCCTATCACTGATTGGTCCCCCCGCTACTGACACAATGCACCTGCCTGCATGTGTAGTTGCCCCAAGGCCCTCTTGCTGATCACTGACTCTGGGAATGAAAGAGGGCATACTTCATGTGATTCCTTTGGAAGACAAGGGCAGGCAGGTTAAACAGGGACCAGGGAATCAGATTTCGTCTCAATGTTTGGTTTCGTTTCTGTCTTGATGCCAGATTGACAAGTACTCATCCAGCCTATGCATTCCTTTCAAGAAAAGAAGCCCAGTGCCTAGGCTTGGGCCAGTATAAAAAATGTTTATGGGCTCTGTTTAGAGATGGTTCAGCAATAAAAGGCTCTTGCTTGCACAAAGCCTAATGGCTTGGGTTCAATTCCCCAGTACTAACGTAAGGCCTGATGCACAAAGTAACGCACATGTCTGAAGTTTGTTTGCAGTGGCAAGAAGCCCTGCCACACCCCTTCTCTCTCTTTGCTTGCAAATAAATAATAAAAATATTCTAAAAGAATGTTTTATATCCTTTATTTTATTTATTTATTCACAATCAAAGAGAGAGAAAGACAGAGAGAGAGAGAGAGAGAGAGAGAGAGAGAGAGAGAGAGAGAGAGAGAGAGAGAGAGGAGAGAATGGACGTGCCAGGGCCTTCAGCCACTGCAAACAAACTCAAGATGCATGCATCACTGTACATCTGGCTTTATGTGGGTACTGGGGAATCGAACCCAGGTCACTAGGCTTTGCAGGGAAGTGCCTTAACTGCTGAGCCATCTCTCCAGTTCCCTAAATGTGTCTTTACTGGCCTCTGCTCTGCCTTCTACCCTTCTTCCCTTTCCCAAGATAGCTTAACCTCTCTGAATTTCAGGGGAAACACTAATAGTCACCTTTGTGAGGATTCAGTGATGATAATAATTAATGTAGGGCTGAAGAGATGGCTTAGCGGTTAAGGCATTTGTCTGCAATGCAGAAGAACCTGAGTTCGATTCCCCAGTGCCCATATAAAGCCAGATACACAAGAGGACATATGTGTCTGGAGTTCGTGCTGTGCCCATTCTCTCTCTCTCTCTCTCTCTCTCTCTCTCTCTCTCTCTCTAATAAATAAATAAAATATAAAAAATAATTAATGTAGATAATAATTTAATATAGATAAAGCCCATGGTGCATGGTAGCTGCTTTTTAATTTAAAATTGTATTTATTTGTGTGTCTGTGGTGTGTGTGTGTGTGTGTGTGTGTGTGTGTGTGTGTGTGATGTATGCACCTGTGCATGCAGAAGCATGTGCCCCCACGTGCATGCAGGCAAAGGCCAGAGGAGGATGTCAGGCATCCTCCTCTGGCTCATCCACCTTATCTCCCTGAGTCAGATAAGGTGGGGCTCAGGTCTCTACTTTCCCCCAGTACTATGGGTTACAGGCATGCATGGCTCTGCCCAGCTTTATATGTATGTGCTGAGGATCAGACTCAGGTCCTGATGCTTGTGCAAGGCTAGCTTTCTCCCAGCCCTCCTGGCCCATCTCGACAGCTACCCTGCTGCTTTCCTCCTTCTGTGCTGGCCTTTCCGGGAGCCTTGATCTGCTTCTTGCTTCAGCTCAGGCTGCCTGTTGCAAGTCAGCAACGATCTCAAAGATTTCCTTTAGGCAAATACAGTGCAGATCATCCTCTCCAACTCCCAGTGACCTAGGAGACCATCCGAGGTGGAGGAAGCTACAGGGACCAAGGCCAGAGCAGCGAGGCAGGGTGGAGTTGCCAGTATGATGTTGGGAGAGGGGACATGTGCACAGAGAAGCCTCAGTTTTTCCCACCGCAGCTGAGGGGGAAAGGACTGACTGTGACCACATCTCTTTGTTTTCCACACATGGGTAGGGTCTGGGTTAGGACAGGCGATGGGCCACCTCAGGCCTCTTCAAATGCCAATCAAGTTCTGGTGGTCTTTCCTCCCTGGGGGAGTGTCCAGAGAGAGATAGCTGTAGGTTTGGTTTGTAGATCTGATAACTTAAGGCCCCAGCCCCCAGTCAGTCTGGCTCTGCCATTTGTTCATTATGGGTATGATCTGAGCTAGTGCCCAGTTTGCTCTATGCCTCAGTTTCTCTAATTGTATAAGGAAGTTAATAAGTTCCTGTTTGGCCCACCCTCTTTTGCCTTGCTGAGCATAATACTCCAGAGGAGAGGGGTGGGCCACAGCTCCATTCACAGATAGGAAACTGAGGCCCAGAGATGGGTCAGGAGAGCCTGGGCCCAGGTCACTCCCAGGCCCCTAGCCTAGCTCGGAGAATGGGGCCAAGCAGCCAGGGAGGAGGCTCCAGGGGGCCGCTGGCCAGCAAAGCCCAGCCTTTGTGCATCTTTCATTTTCTTTAGTCTACCCCCCAGTCCTCCTTTGCCTGGGGTTCCCAACTCCGCCCCTTTCCCCCCACTCCCCAATTATGGCTGGTCACAAAAGCTGGACCATGACCAGACAAAGGGACCGGGATGAAAGTGCTGGTTGTCATGACAACCTGGCAGGGTTGCTGGGACCCAGGGGAGGGGCCTGGCTGTGTGCCTGAGCCCAGGCATCCTTATGACCTCTTAGCATGAGCCAGGGTGGCCCAGGGGCTCACAGGAATTCCCCTCTGTCCTGGGCCTGCCAGAGCTGGGTGTACAATGGCAACTTCATCCCCTCCATGGGCAACACCTGCTCCCTGGGCCTCCCCTGGTGGCCCTATTGTCCTGCACCTGCTATGTCCCCACCTGCTCCCCATTCCAGGCGCCCTCCCCATAGCACATCCTGTCCATCCCTAGGCCCAGCTGCCTGCTCAGAGGGCCAGCCAGGGAGGGTTGTGCAACCAGGATGGGTAGCAGGGAAGATCCATAGGGCCAGCTGCAAAGCCAGTTCTGCCTGACCAGCCTTGTGTGTGTGCTCACAGAAGACTCCAATTCTGGGCCTCAGTTTCTCCACCTGGGAAATGGGAGCAGCATTCCCTGAACTCAGGGCCTACAAGGACTGCTCTGCTGGGAAGGAGCTCTCAGGGCATCCTGTTCCCAGAGCTGAGTCATGGTGGACAGCCAGGTTGGAAAGAGAATGGGAGGGGGTGTGTCTTCAGGCATACTCTCCGAGCCACCTCTGTTAGACACAAGGAGACATGGATATCTTGCAGAAGAGTTACTGTGGGACTCTTCACAGTGATCAGGACTTTGAGGACTAGGTGCCCATTGACAGATGAATGGATTAAGAAAATGTGGTATGTATACACACTGGAGTGTTATTCTGCCATAAAGAATGAAATTATGCCATTTTCAGGAACTGGATGGAGCTGGAGATCATCATGTTATATGAAATAAGCCAGTCTCAGAAAGACAGGTATCAGGCCTGGCAGGCCCATTCTTTCACTCTGTCTCTGCAGACCTCTGCTTGCAAATAAAGAAATGAAAATAATAAAAAAAAGAAATATCACATTTACCTCATGCAGAATCTAGATTTAACCATGTGGGGGAGGAAGGGGTAACAAGAGGGGATAACCTGTGAAATAATAGACAAATATCACACGTTCTCTCATATGTGAAACCTAGATTTAATATATATTGCATATATATGTGTGTATGTATGCCGTGAAAGCAGAGGGGATCTATTTGAGTGGGGTAAGGGACCATCTGGAGAGGAGAAAGGGGACAAAGGAAGATGATGGGGGCATATATATATATATATATATATATATATATATATATATATATATGAGGAAATAGTATAAAGAAATCAGGCAGGGGGTTGTGGCTCACACCTTTAATCCCAGCACTTGGGAGACAGAGGTAGGAGGATCACTGTGAGTTCAAGCCTGAGACTACATAGTGGAAAAGAGGTTTAGCTGGGTGTGGTGGCACAGGCCTTTAATCCCGGCACGTGGGAGGCTGAGGTAGGAGGATCACCTTGGGTTTGAGGCCAGCCTGGGCTACAGAGTCAGTTCTGGATCTTGCCTAAAAAAGAGAAAAAAAACCCATGCTTATTAAAATATTAACTAAAATACCAAAAAATTCCAATTTTTTAAAAACAATTCTGGGGCTAGAGGTGATGTGTCTGAGAAGGAGCCAGGATAACTGGACTTAGAGATACATATCACAGAGATAATAGCTCTGTTGTAAGATTTTCATCAGCTAAAGCATTATGACTGATGTTAGGATTAGGTGGGAAAATGTGATTTTTAGCTAATGATTATATTAGGCTGAGGCAGATATAATGGAGAGAAACTTATCTAGTAATTTTCTGTAGCCAAAAAGAATTGACTGGAGTGGAGATAGAGCAGTCATACCCAATAGCCTCCTGGTATATAGGTGTTGATGGTGACGGAGGAGGTAACTATGGTGGAGGTGGAGGTCGTGGAGGGGCGATGGTGGTGGGGGAAGTAACTATGGCAGAGGTGGAGGGAGTGGGTAGAGTAGCGGCTGTCATGGTGCTCAGATTGGTCTGAGGAATGGGTGTAGGTAAGAACAGAGGTGGTGAAGATGATCATGGTGATAGTGATGATGGTGACAGTTATGGTGTTATGTGGGTGGTAGTGATGAGGATAGTTAGGGTGAAGGCGGGTGGTATTAATGATGGTCTTTGTGATAATAGTATGAGTGGTGGAAGTGATGGTGTTGGTGAAGACGATGCTGATGGCCCATGTTTAAAAAGAAATGGCCTCTTTAGCTAGCAGAGTGCCCCCAAAATGTGTGTGTGTGTGTGTGTGTGTGTGTGTGTGTGTGTGTGTGTGTTATGGATCAGACACTGTGTAGAGTACTTTTTAGACAGGATTTCACTTCACTGTTACAACATCCCTATGAGAAACACTAACAGTCATAGGCATTCACAGAGGATGACTGGATGCCTAGGCCAGAGTTTGTCCCAGAAAGCAGAGCACCAGGCAAGGGCTTGTGCAATTATTTTAGTGACTTTAGGGAACATCCACAGAGGAAGGCAAAGTTACAGTAGGGTAGATATTTTGAACTGGCCATTACTGTGGGCACTAGGGCTTCCCACCATGTTCTCCTGGACTCTTTGAGGATCAGGTGGAATGTCTCAGAATTGTCCGAGAGACAAGGTGGCAATTTGTTATGGGCTCTGGGTCCCTGTCTGTGGCCCATGTTATTATAGGTGTGAATGACAGGTAGTTTCTCAAGGTCTTAAGCCTCCTCTGCCTCAGGTCAGGAACTGGGAGTCACACGGCACAGCGGAGGCACACTGCTGTTCATTCACACAAGAAGCTGGTGAGCCGATAAGATGTGAGGTCAGGCACCCAAGGAACCCATGTACATGGCTTTTCGATGAGGAAGCAGGGATTTCAAGTACCTCTGCCAAATTCCAAACTGTCTTTTTAAAAAATATTTTATTGGGGCTGGAGAGATGGCTCAGCGGTTAAGGCACTTGCCTCCAGTGCCTAAGGTCCCAGGTTCAATTCTCTAGTACCTACATATGCCAGACCCACAAGGTGGTGGCCCTGGTGCTCTCTCTCTCTCTCTCTCTCTCTCTCTCTCTCTCTCTGTATTTCTCTGATTGAAAATGAATAAATAAAATATTTAAAAAATATTTTATTTATTTATTTGAGAGACAGAGAAAGAGGCAGAGAGAGAGAGAGAGAGAGTGAGAGAGAGGAGAGAGGAAGAGAGAGAGAGAGAGAATGGGCGCACCAGGGCCTCCAGCCACTGCAAATGAACTCCAGACACATGCGCCCTCTTGTGCATCTGGCTTTATATGGACACTGGGGAATCGAACTCAGGTCCTTCTGCATTGCAGGCAAATGCCTTAACCTCTAAGCCATCTCTTCAGCCCAACTGTCTTCTTTTTATTCTCTTAAGTAGTCAGGACCCACAGAAAACTTTAGTTATAACTTCAAACAAATGAACAAATCAACCCACCCACCAACCAGGCTATCATGTATGGCGGATGCCTTTGGAACTTTTTACACCACATAAACAGGGAATGGTGGAACACACCTGTAATCCTAGAATTTGGGAATTTTATGTGTTCATGTGAGGTGGAGGTAGGAGGATCTGAAATGCAGGGGAGTCCAGCCTCGGCTACATGAGTCTCTGTCTTAATAAAACAGAACATCTGGCTTTATGTGAGTACCGAGGAATCAAACCCTGGTCCTTAGGCTTTGGAAGCACAAGCTTTAACTACTGAGCCATCTCTCCAGCCCTTGTTTTGTTTGCAGAGCTGGAGGCCTTGGTGCACCCATTCTCCCTCTCTCTTCCTCTTTCACTCTGCTTGCAAATAAATAAATAACAAAGGAAACAAAACAGAAGAGAACAGAAAGCAAAACTACTGGCCTGTTTCTTATTTGCTGCTGTCTGGCATCCCTAGGTTCTGCTTTGCTTTGCAGCCAGCGTGGGATCGTGATGGCCTCTGGGTGGCACCAGCAGACCTTCCACAGCTTTGAGGCTGCCAACAAGTAACACCAATTAAGTGTGGAGGATGTGATTTGGCAACCATCAAATTCTTTTTTAAAATGTGTAACATTTACCAACCCTTAATAAATAGAATTCTCAAATAACCACTAGAACAGCATGCTAAAATAAATAGAATATTTTTATTTCCCACTGCTGTCTTTCTGTAAAGTTGCTCTCTGATGATCCCTCAATTAAAATAGTCTACAATGATAGCTTTCGCAGACAGGGTGGATTTGGGAGGATGCCATGCAGGCTTCTAGAGAAGGCCTTTTTATCTATTTGTTTGTCTATTTGGGGGATAGGGTCTTGCTAAGTAGCTCAGGCTGTTCTTTTTTATATTTAAACAGCAACATTGTTTAATAACGATTAAAATATTTATTTTTCTTTCTTTCTGTTTTTTTTTCAAGGTAGGGTCTCACTCTAGCCCAGGCTGACCTGGAGTTCACTCTGTAGTCCCAGGCTGGCCTTGAACTCACAGCGATCCTCTTACCCCTGTCATCCAAGTGCTCGGATTAAAGCGTGTGCCACCATACCTGGCTTGTGTGCTCATACCACATCCCTCAGCCCGTCTCCACCTTCAGCTGAGCCCAGGAGCCTGCCTCACTCTGACAACCTATGTCTTTAAGTGCTGCCTGCCCGTGCCACCCTCTTTCTGACCCAAGGCTCTCCCTAATGCTAAGGGAGGCCATTGGGTCTTCTACTAAGTGTGGCCTGAAGTCGGTAGTCTTATAGGTGACTCCCAATCAACAGGAACAGTGTATTAGTCAGGGTTCTCTAGAGGAACAGAGCCAATGAACTGTAGTCAAAAGGGATTTATTGGATTAGTTTATGGCAGTCCACGAGGCAGTCAAGGAACCTGTAGCTGCTCAGTCCACGTGGCCGGATGCCTTGGTAGAGCCAGTCCAGCACTGAAGGTCCACTGGTCTGCAGTCCAGGCTGGAAGCTGAGGCAACTTCCTTCCAATGCCAACGAAGGGATGGATGAGCAGGATGGATGCATGTCCAAGTCACGACCAGCACCAGCAGCCAGGCAGGAGGAAGAGAGAGATTTCCTTCCTTTTTATATAGCCTTAGGGCAGGGTCTTGCAACACTTTCCCAGAATTGTTGACTTCCTGAGTCTCTGGAATTTCTCCATGCACTGCCCTCCCAGGAAAGGATACTTGTTTCTAGCTAACATGACTTCCTGAATCCCCCGAGTCTCCTTTCTCTCCTCAGTTCCAAGGAAATCCGCTACACAGCACTCAAGGTTACTGTGGATTGCTGACAGGTCAGGTTGACACCAAAACTGAACTGTCACAGCCAGAGTGTGCAGATGAGACAGCTCGACCTCCTGCTGCTCTAGGAAACATTTCCTTTGTTGCTCTGTCAGCCCCAAGGAGTATCACAGTAACCATGGCCTTTCCTTCCTCCTGTCTTTTTTTTTTAAAAATATATATTTATTGTCCATAATGAGTTACATTATTTAGTGGGCAAACCATGCGTTGTTATCCCGACTTCCCCAATTCCCCCCCTCCCCATCCCTGATCAGTTGTATATCCTCCTCCGTGGGCTGTCTGTATTAGTCCTTGTGGCAAGGGATCCTGTATATCTTAGTACTCATCCCGGTCTTCCTCCTCCTGTCTTTTTTTTTTTAAAGAAATATTTATTCAGAGAGGGAAAGGAGAGAGAGAGAGAGAGAGAGAAAGAGAGAGAGAGGCCTCTAGTCACTGCAAATGAACTCCAGATGCATGCACCCCTTTGTGCATCTGGCTCACGTAGGTACTGAGAAATCAAACCCAGAGTATTAGGCTTTTTAGGCAAGTGCCTTAACTGCTGAGCCATCTCTCCAGCCTTCTTCTTTCTGTCATAACCTCTTCAGTTACTTCCAAGATTCCCGAGATCATCCTCCAGATAGATCGCTTACTTACACATTCTTACAGCTAAGGTTTTTCTGTAACCAAGGCACCTGTCTTTTTCTCAGTCACAGAAAAACAAAAACAGTCCAGCCCAAACTATGCACAACTTTGCCAGCAGAGGGCGGTCTGCGCCCACATCCTTGGGCTGTGACTGTCCAGCTGTCTAAATTCTGGTCCAAGTCCTAATCAGATAAAGAAAGCTGATCGATCTTTCTGGTGGTGATCAACTCTTCCATTCCTGCTTTTGAATGAGCTTTGCAGGAGGGCTGATGTCTCTGTGTTCAGAAGCCTGGGCCAGAGGCTAGAATTTGCTGAGTTCAGCTTTTATCTTTTTTTTTTTTTCCAACCTTTATCTTTTGGACAAGGAAAGACCTGCCAAAGAAAGTCTGTCTGTGGCCTGTGCCAGGTAGATCAGAGATGCCCAGCTGCTGAGGTCACATGGCCAGCTCGCTCTTCATCTCTGCCCACTCCTTCCTTCTCTTCCTTCCTCCCTTCCTTCCTTCCTTCCTTCCTTCTTCCTCCCTCCCACTTTCTCTTCCTTCTTTGCAGCACCCACCTCATCTCCCCACTCCCAATCATAGGAAGAAACGAAACGACCTTTACTTTTTATTTATTTTTGGTTTTTCAAGGTAGGGTCTCACTCTTGCCCAGGCTGACCTGGAATTTACTCTGCAACCTTAGGCTGGCCTCAAACTCACAGGGATCCCCCACCTCAGCCTCCTGAGTGCTGGGATTAGAGGTGTGCACCACCATGCCCGGCCCATCCACCTTATTTATTGAGACAAGGTTCTCAGACTCTGCCTGTGCTAGCTCATTCCAGTGTCACCCGAACTTGACGGACTGGGACTATTACTCTCCTCACTTTAGAGACAGAAAACGCAGGAACAGGTAGATTCACCGCCCCAAGGTCCCACGGCTGATAAAGGCAGGCTAGGACGGAAGCCCAGGATTGTCTACCCGAGTCCCTTGCTCTCAATTTTCTCTCTCAGTGTGATGACCTCTTAGATCCCATCTATGCGGCTGGTAGGGAAGTCGCCTGCAGACATGACTGGGGTTCTCACATCTCCACAGGAGTCAGCACCCCTCAGCTGGAGCCAGGAAGACATCCTGAGGATAGCTGCTCCCATCTGGGATGCGACTGACTGACAGGTTCCACAATGGTGCCTTTAAAAAATATTTTTATTTATTTAAGAAAGAGAGAGAGAGAGAAAGAGGGAGAGGAGGGAGGGAGAGAATGTGATGCCAGGGCCTCCAGCCCCTGCAAGGGAACCGTAGACACATGTGCCACCCTGTGCATCTGGCCTTACATGAGTACTGGGAAACTGAACCCTGGTCCTTGGGCTTTGCAGGCAAACACCTTAACCATCTCTCTAGCCCCTGATTTTTTTTTTTACATTTTAATTAATTAACTTATTTATTTTTTTGGTTTTTTGAGGTAGGGTCTCGCTCTAGTCCAGGCTGACCTGGAATTCACTCTGTAGTCTCAGGGTGGCCTTGAACTCATGGCGATCCTCCTACCTCTGCCTCCCGAGTGCTGGGATTAAAGGCGTGCACCACCACGCCTGGCTTAATTTTATTTTATAAGTATTATAACAGGTTAAACACTATTGCCCCCTCACTCCAGCTCCTGTTACCTGGGGCCTCTGCAGTGGGTTATGGTATTCACTGAGGGGTCACAAGGGCCTCAGTCCCTATGGTGTAGTGGGGAAGGTGCCTCAGGGTATTCCTACCCCTCTGTGGCTCTTCCAACCTTTGCGCCCCCTTCTGCAAAGTTCCCTGAGCCACGGCGCCTGTTGGCGGTCTGGTGTAGTGTTGAGTTCTCTGGATTTCTGCTCGCATAGGTTTTGATTATTCTAGGTGTCTGTCACCATCCCACTGGGCACCACCCTTTTTTTCTTTTGCAAACTGGAGAAGTGCTCCACTGGGTGCATTGTGCTGCACACTTGTCCTCGCAGGCAAAGATCTAGAACACTCGGGAATAACTTGCTTAAAAACCCCGAGGTCTGGGAGACGACCTTGAAAGCACGAGCACTTGGCTTGGGATTCCCAGCACCCACACGAAGATGTCAGCTGTGTCGTGTGTCTGGAACCCCAGTGCTGGGGAGATGGAGACAGGTGCATCCCTAGAGATTAGTGGAAAGATAGTCTAGCCAAATTGGTGAGCTCCAAGTTCAATGCTCCACCCTATCTTAGGAAACTAACATGGAGAACAACTAACAAAGACCCCTGGTGTCAGCTTCTGGCCTCCATGCACACACACGTGCATGAGCACTCACATGCCTACACATATATGAACATGCATGCGCACACATGCATCACACACACCTGCCTGGACTGCACTTTAAAACCAGGGAGTCAGGAGTCCCTGGAAGGATTTGATGAATATCCAAATTTGAGATCCTTCGGTCTGTGGAATCCAAAACTTTTAGCTTCTGTGTGTGGGCTGGCATCTTACTGTTGATAGCAAAAGTCTGACAGTAAATAAGGTCTGTCAGGAGGCCCAGAACAGACTTCATGGGTATGCCCCGGTGGCGGGGAGGAGGGTGCATGTGGATGTTTCTGGGGTTTACTCAGCAGTGTCTTTGAGGGTGAAAACAGACTTGAAAAAAGGAAACTGTTGAGCCAAATGATGTAAAACTTAGGGTGACTGCCTGACATTTTACTGCCATGCTAGAATGCTTTCTAATAAGCCCGCTTTAGGGCATTCTGACTCCTAGGGAATGTAATTTGTTTGCAATTGATTAGAGCTCATGTTTTATAGCGTTGCAAAGATAGAGATTAAATTTCATTAAACTGAAAAGGAACCTCTTTTAAGTTTTTTTTTTTTTTGGTCTAGTAGAGAAGATAACTCCAAAGATAAGGGTTGGTTGCTTTGTAGGAAGTCAATCCAAATCCCATCTGCCCTACACATTCAGTTTCACGGACCATACAAATGAAATCGCTCAGATGGTCAGGGAATGGCTCATCCTGCATTAATGAGGAGAATGAAGCTCTGGTGTGTGTCTATTATCCATTAGTGTGAGAATCAGGATTATTAATAGCCTAAATATTATGCTTCCACAAAGCATAAAGCATACTTGTAGCAACTTGCTTTCTCAGTGCTGGGACCAGACACTCGGCCAGCAGCTTTTTGTTTAATTTCCCTCTTTCTTGTTTTTTTTTTTTATAAAAACATTATTTATTTGCAAGCAGACAGGAGACAGAGAATGGGCGTACCAGGACCTCCAGCTGCTCACTGCAAACTGACTCCAGATGCATTGCATGCACCACTTTGTGAATCTGGCTTTATGTGGTTACTGGGGAAACTCAGGTCATTAGGCTTTGTAGGCAAGTGCCTGAACTGCTGAGCCATTTCTCTACCACCCTTTTACTCCAAGGTAGGGTCTTACTTTAGCCCAGGATGATCTGGAATCTACTGTGTAGTCCCACACTGGCCTCAAACTCATGGGGATCTTCCAATCTCTGCCTCCTATATGCTGGGATTAAAGGCCTGCACCACCATACCCAGCACTTTTTAAAAATTCAAATTTTAAGTTACTTGGTGTTATGTGCTGTTTCCACATGGTTGGACCTGGTCATTGCTGTCTTGAATCAGAGCAGATCGGAGCAGCTGTGATCACCAGTATGAGACTGATAAGGTTGGACCCACTAATATTTCCTCATGGGAGGGGGTGAGGACTCATGAGAGCCCTCTGCTCCTCAAGGATCTATAAGGTCAACAATTTCTGGGAAGGGAGACCCTGGTGGTGTAGCTCCCTGTAAGTTGTCCATGCTCCTGCAAGTAACCCTTATTAAAACTCATTGGTTCACAACTAGACTTTGGTGGAGTGATTTTATTGGTCTGTTCCCATTTTACCAAGGGTCAATAGAAATAAGGTCCCCAGGAAAAGTCATATGACACTTGGTGCCCAAAAAAGGGACTGTGACTGGGTTGTGACTGATTGGTTCCATAATGGTGGCTGGCCCAAGGTCACACAGCTAATGAAAGGCAGGCTAGGGGCTGGAGAGAAGGCTTAGCAGTTAAGGTGCTTGTCTGCAAAGCAGAAGGACCCAAGTTCGATTCTCAAGTACCCACATAAAGCCAGATTCATAACGTGGCGCATGTGTCTGGACTTTGTTTGCATTGGCTGGAGGCCTTGGCGTGCCTATTCTCTTTCTCTCTCCCACTCTTTCTCAAATAATCAAACAAATAAATAAAATATTAAAACAAAGGCAGGCTGGTATGTAAGCCCAGAATTGTCCAAAGGAGCAAACATAGGAGGAGCAGCTGCTCCTGGCTATCGGTAATAGACAGAACCAAGTCTGCACCACCTGCCATGGAGCATCTTGGGGTAACACCAGCCCAGCCATCTGGAGCAGTTACTCTCTCATTGCTGGGACAAAGCACTCAGCCTGAAGCATATGATGGAAGAAAAGAGTTTATTTTGGTTTATAGTTTCCAGGGGAGGTTTCATGATGGTGGGAAAGCATGGCAGAGCAGAGAGCAGGCTCTCATCTTCATATATCAGCAAGAGTGAGCTGTCTGTGAGCGCTCAGTGGGCTGGGCTAAGAAACCTCAAGGCCTGGTCTCAGCAACACATCTACTCCAGCAAGGCTCCACAACTTTCCCAAATTGCCACCAGCTGGGGACCAAGCATCCCAAACACATGAGTCTATGGGGGACATTTCATTCAAACTACCATTGCATCCTTTCCCGTGTGGCATGTATTAGTGCATCTTCTTGTTGTAGAAGCAGCTGGAGGGGCATGAAGGTTGGGCCATCTGAAGGTGGGGTGTCTGGGTCAATGGCACAATGACTATCTTCTATGAGGTATGGAGTGGTGCACCTCTTTTGATGAGATTTTGATTTCAAACTGTTTGAAAGACTAAAGAATATTTTGAAATCCCTGAAAGGAGCATGTGTGGGATGAGAAGTGGCACTTAGGTGGACTTGGCTGTGGTGACAAGACATGTAACTGAGGCCGTGCTCTTTGCCAGAAAGAACCCATGTTGGGGAGGAATCACAATGGGAAGAAGACATGTAAATATTATCCTCCATATTAGCCTCTGATTGGCAGCCAAAGCGGAAAGAAAGAGAAGAGTCAGAGGTGAGGAGGGAGAAGTAAAGGGTAAATCAAGGTAGAAGTGATAGCAGATGCTCTGTCTCAGGCCTGATCGTTCACACAAAGGAAGGGAAAATCCACGACTCAGCATGCAAACAGGGGCCTTAACAATGGCCCATTGCAGAAAATTATGATAATGGGAGAATGATTTATCTCTGAACTGCTGGAAAAGACTGTTAACTAAAGAATAAATGAGCCTCAAGTAGGGTCAGTCTGATTAGCATGGAAGTGAAGAAACTGAGTAATACAACTCTTCATCCCTCCTGGAGACCAGGTAGCACGATTTGAGGCAGCAGGAGGCCCTAGTGGGGAAGCTACTACTGTTGTTTTGTTAAATGGATATAATGTGCCCGTTAAATTGACTTCTCCCATCCAAGTACTAACCAGGCCCGACCGGCTTTGCTTCTGAGATCAGGTGCATTCAGAATGGTGTGACTGTAGACAAAACTGGCTTCTAAGCTTTTATGATTTTTTTTTTCTGAGGTAGGGACTCTCTCTAGCCCAGGCTTACCTGGAATTCACTATGTCGTCTCAGGCTGGCCTTGAACTCACAGCGATCCTTCTACCACTCCCCCCTCCACAGCAAGATGCTTTTGTCCATAGATTATTGCTGCTGTAGACCTTGGACAGGGAAGTTTTTGCCTCGGGTGGTGGTGATGGCAGACTCGTAACTGTCAACCTGCTGAGAATAAATGACTAGTGCTGAGGTGCATCAGCCCAAAGCTCCCCAAGAGGAAGAAAATGATCATGTATCTAAGACTCAAGGACACCATGGAGCAGCATGGAAGACCTGGAGGAAGGGCTTTAGCATTATGTGGCCGTTTCTTCAATGTCAGACATGAGCCGTTGCCATGTTGGATCATTTGCAGAGAACTTCCCAAGACTGGGCTCACTCACCTTCCCTTGTGGAAGTGGGGAGGGCCCATGAGGCACACCAGCACCCCCTGCCTCCCTGAGAACACATAAGTGTTTAAGAAGGGTGGACTTTTCAGTGGTATAGTTGCCCATAAATTTCCTATGGTCTCTAAGTAACCCTAGTAAACTCCTTGGCTCTTAGGGGGCTCAGTGAGTAAAGTGCCTATGCAAGCATGAGGACCCGAGTTCATTCCCCAGCACCCATGTGAAATCTGGGTGTGGTGGCATGGGCCTGTAACTCCAGTGCTGGAGAGGTGGAGGCAGGAGGATCCCCAGGGCTAGCTTATTTAGCCAAATGAGTGAGCTTCAGGTTCAGTGAGAGATCTTGTCTCGAAAAATCAAATGGAAGGCTGGGAGATGGCTCAGAGGTCAAGGTGCTTGCTTGTGAATCCTGACAGCCAGAGTTTGATTCCCCACGTAAAGCCAGATGCATAAAGTGGCACATGCATCTGGTGTTTGTTTGTGGAGTGACGGTGTAGTACACAGCTTCACATTGCTGGAATGAACAGCCAAACCAGACATAGCTTATGGAGGGGAGGGACTAATTTCAAGTTTGCAGATCCAGGGGGAAGTTCCATCAATGGCAGGAGAAGTTGCTTCCATGCATCCAAGCAGAGAGAAACAACCAAACAGCCAGCAAAACCCCAAAGCAGCAAGTGTGAACCGGCAGCAAGCAGGACCCCAGGGCTCATACTTCTCTGTATACTTTGAGCTGGAATCCGATCTGCTCCCAAACACACCTTTGGGCTAGACTCCAGGATTCGCCCCCAGTGACACCTCCTCCAGCCAGGTGGTTGGAGACCCAAGCTTTAATAAACACCCGAGTCTCTGGGGGACATATATCCAAACTACCACAGAGGGGAACATCTCTAGTAGTTGCAGGAAATCTACATATCTAGTTCACTGATTTCATTATAGAAAATTCATTTCCGGTGCTCACAAGGTTGATCTACAAATCCCTGATGTTCATTGGGAGATAAAGCAGCTGAAGCAATGTTTCTCATCAAATTTGGTGTGTGGACTTTAAAAAAAATTATTTCTATATTTATCTACAAGCAAAGACAGACAGAGAGGAAACACTAGGGCCTCCAGCCACTGCAAACAAACTCCAAATGCATGTGCCACTTTGTGCACCTGGCTTTACATGGGTGCTGGGGAATCAAACCTGAGTTGTTAGGTTTTGCAGGCAAACGCCTTCACCGCTGAACCATCTCTCTAGCTTTGGTGTGTGGACTTTTGATGTTTCAGATTAGGGCAATTGGTTTCTCCTATGGGCAGAGAGGAAAACTGCAACTCACATATTGAACTGTCTTTGGATAAGGCTTGTGTGGTACCTTGGAGATGAACTTGGGTCACTTGACTCCTATATTTAATCAATCCTTTCCCCAAAGTAATGATTAAATCTTCTCTCTCTGCTTTTTACCACTACTTAACCTCATTAATTGGCATTCTGGGATGGGTGGCTGAGCCTAGTCCTTTGGGACACCTAGAGCCAAGGATTTTTTTTTT
>PVHP010036752.1:0-17732 GCA_004024765.1 Zapus hudsonius
CCTACCTATTTCTAAATTGCCAAATAGTTTTTCCAAATAGCCCAAACCGCCCTGAATAGCAAGAGTGATTCTCCAGCTATCACAATTTTAAACTGTGCTGCAGAGCCATGGCAACAAAAAACAATCTAGCACACACCCAAACGCTCACACATAGATCAGCGAATGAATAAGCCAAGCAGCTCCAGCTGTCCTATATTTGACAAAGGGACTCCAAACATTGCCTGGAAAATAGCCTCTGTGCAAGTGGTGCTGGGAAAGGGGAGTTTTTGTTCCTTGAACTTTGCACTTTACCCTTTGAAAATCCTTTTGTTTGATCGATTCACTTTTAATTTTAACTGCTAATCTGAAGCAGTTTTGGAAATACATTATTTTAATCATGAAAATGAAACATTCTTTTGTGAAAATGAACTTCATTATTGAACCTATCTCCTGTTCTTCCTTTTGAATTCTAAAACTGGCCAGGTCTTTTCACCTTAAGGCCTTTGTACTAGCTGTTTTCTTCACTTGGATTGCTTTCTTTAAAATGTCAGTAATTGAACTCATCCAGAATGCTTGTCAAATGTCACTTCCTCAGAACTTCCTGCTGTCCTAGGTTGTTGGTTTCATGTTTGTTTGATCCCTTATCACTGCAGTGGAAACCATGTTCATGGTTGTATATCTAGTATCCATATGTACTTGGTATATTTTAAGTAGTTTATTTAAGACTTATTGAATCAGTGTGTTTGATTGTATTTTTTTTAATGTACAGTCACTAGAAATCACTGGATGTTGCACTGACATACCAATAACTTGTATTTGAGAGTACATGTATTTTCCATGCTTTTCCTAGTTGGAAAAATTATTAATGTATGTCAGCATTAAATAAATTTGATATTCAGCATTTTTCCATAATAAACACAGATATTTCTAGCAATTAAAAACATAATTTTTGCTACTTCTTTTAGGTAGTTTTTTCTTCTTCCAAAATCTTTTCCTGAAAAATCTTGCACTGATATTTTTAATTTCTCTTTAGTCTTCAAAACACAAAAATGCTTAATTTTCCTTAAAAGTCTTGTATGATTAAAAATATTTTCAATGTAATTCAGTGCTTATTTCTCATTGTAATATAAACATTTTATTCAGTAACAATCATAAATATCAGTATCCAGTAGCAGAGAAGTACCTCAATACTAGATTTTAACTTTTATTTACAGTGCTTAAATCTGTCTCATAACTTATGTAGTTTTTAAATCTTTAGTTAACAATACACAATTGATAAGTTTTTCTGTGTTACCAATTTTAATATTCATGGACATCTCTTGAGTACCAGTTATGTTTTAAGCATTACTAGGTGTCCAAGATACAGACATTGAGATGTGCTCCTTGCTTTAAGAAGCATAACCTGGGTGATTGGAGGGTGTGTAAATGTCTCCTCCAAGCATGAATAATAATCTTTCAGGCAAAAAGGAAAAACCAAGTGAATTTAAATATGTGAGGTGTAATACTAGTGGGAGAAAATAGTAGACATGCATGAGTGGAGAGGGGAGCTAAGAAGAAAAGGGAGAGGTGTGCGAGATAATAGTTAAAGAAAAGAGGAAGAGGAGATGGCACTTGGTGCAAGCAGGCTTGTTTAAATTCAAGAGATTTCATGTCTATTGATTGGATTTTATTATTAAATGAGTTGTTATCCTTATTACTCTTAATACAAAAGCTCAAGCTTTAAAAAGAATTTAACAATTTCTTTAGTTTGCCTTTTATTTTTCAGTTAAAAAGTTAATTGTAATAGTATCATATCATTTTCTATACGTTAACTAGCTTATACCAACTAATATCATTTCCACCAGAGGGCAGTGGATGTGTTAGAGGAGGAAGTGGGAGAAATGCCAGAGAGTACAAAGTTAAAAAAAACCAAGAAGAAAGGAAGTAGAGATAAGGACAGTCTTCCCACACTGGTATGTAGCGTGGCTCTGTCATCCCACATTGATATATAGCTTTACTTGGTCACCCCACACTCATGTGTAGCATTGTTTGGTTTGTAGAGTTGCTCCGTAGTCCCACAGTGGTAGGTATGTAGCTGTAGTTCACTTTTTCTCTGTGTGTGGTTTTTTTAGGCAGTATTCTGAATATGCATATAACTAAGTGCATGAACTTGCAGAGAAAGTAATTTCAGTGGGCACAGATTTCATTGATCTCAATTTAGTTAAGTAATGTCAGCCCACTAACTTCCCAGTTCAAATTTCCAGTTCCCAGAATAATAACTGATATTATAACTATGAGTAATTGCATGAAATATAGTTTCTTCTAGCTTTTCAGGCCACCCACCTCAATACCAATACTAGATACCTCTCCTGATCAGTGGCAGTCAGGTCCATCATTTTAACAGTTGTAATTGATCAGACACATTGATTATTCTTAAAAACAGCAAAAGAAAAAAGCCTCCCTCATGACATCTACAAAAGTGCATAATTTAAAGAGGGAATTGGCCATCCAAAGCAAAAGTGCAGCAAAGAAATGAAAATTGCTAATACGATACTAGAAATGCAATTGGAATCAAACAAGGTGTGGTGGCACACATCTATAATTCTAGTCCTTGGGAGGTAGAGACAGAGAGATCCAGAGTTCTAGGCCAGCATGGACTACATGAACCCCTGTCTCAAAACAAACAAAGTTGGAATCAATTTCCATGCTGGAGTAATGGAAGGAATATAGATAGAAATGCTAATGTTGACTTAATCAGGAAATTAGCTCCATACACAGATGAACTTAGTAATGGCCCACTTACTGACATAAGTGAGGAAAATGATTTTGAAAATAGAGTGAATTTTTTTAGAGAATGTAGACAAAACACTTCACATTTAAAGAAATCTTGGAAACTTCTAAAGATACTGAAAAGAGAAAGAGAATTTGCTTAACTCTTACAACTGGTTGATTGCTGTATCAGTTACTTTCTTACTGTTTTGTACAAATACTTGGCCAGAAGCAACTTAAAGAAGGAAAAGAATTAATTTTGTTTACCTTTCCAGAGGTTAGAGGTCCTAATGGTGGGAAAGGTATGGCAGGAGCAGTTAGCCAACATCACATCAGCAAGGAGGAAGTAGAGAGCAATGAATGCTGAATGCTCAGGTTGTTTTCTCGTTTTTTACAGTCCAAGAACCCAGCCTGTGGGGTGTTACCCATAATTAGGATTGTCCTCCCACCTCAGCTAATCTGATTTTAAAAAAATCTCATAGAGATGAAGAGGGATTTGTTTCTATGTTGATTCTAAATCCTACAAATTGAAAACCAGAAATTAAGCATCTATGAAATTACACGCATCCTTCTTTTCCTAGGCTTGTTAGTGTTCATCAAAGTGAAGTCTGCAAGAGATATATTTTTGCTTTAATAAAATTAGGATTTTTCTTTTGCTTAAAGGAAGAATGAAACCATAATACTGCCATCTTCCTTATCCCCAGCAACAGGAAAATAAAGAACAAAGTTTGAATGATTAGATACTATGAAATTAAGACGACTCTTCTCCCAGAGTTCAATCCATTGAGCTGTAGCTGGGAGATGCAGCTATCAAGTGACATGGCTGTAGCTAGAATGTGCATTTGTGTGACAGCACAGTTGCTTTTAGAGTATGCCCATGTGTGATACCGCAGCTTCTTATAGAGTGCATTTATGTATGATATCACTGCTTCTTACGGAGTGTATATTTATGTATGATACTACAGCTTCTTATAGAGTGTGTATGTATGATGCTACAGCTTCTTATAGAGTGTATTTATGTATGATACCACAGCTTCTTATGGAGTGTGTATTTATATATGATACCATAGCTTCTTGTAGAGTGTGTATTTATGTGTGATACCACTTCTTCTTATAGAGTGTGTATTTATGTGTGATGCCACCTCTTCTTATAGAGTGTGCATCCATGTGTGATCCCACTGTTGCTTATAGAGTATATGTCAGTGTGTGAGGCTTTGATTTAAATGTCCTAGGAAAGGTTATGATCTCAGTTTGCAGAAAGCAGTGCTAAAGGAAACCTGTCTTCATAGAAACCATTTACTCCATCTACCCTTATCTTAAAATTGAGATGGTCTTATACATACTTAATTTTTTTACTTTTTGTGTGTGCTTTTATAAATTCCCTTAATCCTGAGAGGCACCAGAGCTATGGCTAAAAAGAGGCATTTTTAAAAAAGTCTTCTTTAATATCTGTAATCTTACAGAAGTGAGGCATGTGATGCTTATTCCTTTTGTGTATAGATTACTGAGGAGCTGTAAAGGTAATAAAACCATTCTACCTAAAAGTAATTTCAGTGCTTTTATTAAAAGGTTTTGTTGAAATCTCTGAAATGGAGAATGAAATTAGGTTTTCAAATAAAATATAGGATCAACTCAGTATGAAAGATTTCTGGAAGGAAATATAACCTAATAACTCACAATGGCATGCAGGAAGCCAACAAGGAAGTCAGGCCATTTAGGGTGAACATCAAGGTTGACGATCAGAGCTCTGAAAAGAAGAATAGCACACTGTGATTCCAAATGCTTATATCTTCATTCATACTGAAAACTGATTTTAAAAAATTTTATTTATGTATTTGCAAGGAAAGAGAAAGAGAAAAAGAGAGAATGGATGCACCCGGGCCTCCAGCCTCTGCAAACAAATGCCAGATACATACACTCTTTGTGCATCTGGATTTATGTGGATACCAGGCAATCAAACCCAGATTGTTAGGCTTTGCCTTAACTACCGAGCAATCTCTCCAGTCCTATAAATTGATTTTAAGCTATTTTATTTCTATCGTTAAGGTTTCTCTTGTAGAATCAATAATCTAATTTAGCTGGAAATAATCACTTTTATCTAATATATAACTTTACAGTTTCTAGTGGAGATATTGTTAACTTTCTTTGCAACCCATACTTTCCCAAGTGGGTAGGCATGACATTTCCTCAACTAACAATTACTTCTGTGACATTAGCTGCATAGAAATTGTTAGCATAGTTTTATTTTGTAAAACTTGTAATCTTTCCAAAAAAGACATATTTTAGCTTAAAATTCCATTAGAGTTATGGTTCACATAATTATATTACCTTTCTAAAGGTCTCATGTAAATTCTAAGAATGGCTTGATTTTAATAAATATTCATTTTTATAAAGATGGAAATGCTGTTCAGTATCTGTTGTTGAACAAGAAAAATTATTCTTTCCTGAAGAGACATGAACAATGGGGAAAAACAACCAAAATCACTCTATGTTTTGATATCCAGGGATCTGCATCATAAAAGTCAGATGAGGGTAAATCATCTGTTTTGTAATTGCCTTATAGCAAAGAATCATTTAGGAGGTTAGAAAGTGATCACTTAAAGGAAATTCTGATTCTACTGTATATCCTACTTTAAACCCAATATTATTAGATGTTGCTTTGACATTAACAGTATTGCTTGCTTGCTTGTGTGTGTGTGTGTGTGTGTGTGTGTGTGTGTGTGCCATGTGTGTGGTGTATGCACACATACGCTTCCTTGTGGTGCTCCACATGCTCACCTGCGGCGTGTGCACTCACCTGTTGCTGAAGCAACATCAGCTTTCAGGGTCTGTCACTCTCCCACCTGTCTTTTATTGAGCCAGAGTCACTCCCTGGTGCTGGAGCTTGTGTGAGTCTCAGATCTCTGCTCCCCTACTCAACTAAGGTTCTACACACACATGGCCACACCCAGTGGTTTCTCAGGCTCTCATGCTTGACAGGAAATGCTCTTAACCTCTGAGCCTGCCCTCTAGCCCAACATTAACAATTTTGTATACATAGCTCAGTAGTCTGAGCTTCTGGGTAGGCTGAATGCATGATCATCTTATTGAATATATTAATACCTTATTATCTGTGTTAGGCTACTTAGTGTTTTGATTGTTTTTCCCCCATCGCTCATGTCTCTTTTAGGAAAGAGATGAGATTAAAGATTGCTTAAGAAAACATGTGCATGATGCCCCTGAGGAATTTATTTCTGAACTTGCTGAATTCTTAGTAAAGCAAGTATAAGACATACTTCTTTCCAATTCATGATAGAAATGTATTTTTCATCAAAATCAAAAACATGTGTTAGGGTGTATGGTTTTGTTTGTTCATTTTCTGTTTTAAAGTTCAGAATTTAATATAATCATGAAATTCCAGATTTTGCCTAGAGACACAATTAATTTGAGCAGTTAAGTGCTTTGTGCAAATAGATACAGATAGTGACAAAAAGAACCTTTTAGAAGACACTCTTTCACAAATGTTGTAGTCATGAAAAACTCAGAAAGTAAAAATTGCTTACTTCTCAGAAGAAATAATTAACTTCAAAGAGAATAAGTTTGTAGACAGTACTACCTTATAAATGAGCCAAGCCAATGTTATATACAAAAGTTAAAGAAATAACTTCACCATGATTAAACAGACCCAGTCATTCCTCAAGCTATTCCCAACATGTGAGCCTCCATAAATACAGTCCAGGATCCTGGTGAATCAGAGTTTTTCATTTTAAAAATAGAGGTTTTGTAGTTAGAAGTTTCTTTTAACATAAGTAAACATTTTTGTGCATAAATATGTTACAGAACCATTTTTCACATGTGAAGGTATAAAACAGTTACTACTAGTTATGAACCCTTGTTTTCTTAAATAACCTGCTATAAATTGAGCACAGAGGGATTTAGTAATACGTTAACTTAATGTACTTTAGAAATTGAGTCTTTAAAGTTGTACTTCCTAATAATGGGGGACAGATTTTTATTCTACCAATCTTCAAATTATCTTTAAGTCTGTGTGTTAGGTGGGGAGATGGCTCTGTGAATAGGAGAGCTTGCTGCAGCACAAGGGCCTGAAAAAGCCTGAGAGCACCAGAGCTCAGTCCTAGAAACCACAGTACCAGCTGGGCGTGACCACACACATCTGTAACACTTATCCTGTGGGGAGTCAAAACCAGAGAATTACTGTGGCTCACTTAAACCCAAGCTCCTCGTTTAGGGAGGCACCATCTTAAGGAAATGTGCAGATAAGCAAGAGGGCAAGGAAGCCCAACACTCTGACCTCCAGGTTTCTGCACATAAGACACACCACAGCAGTGTTTCTTCTCACTGTTGTTCTTGGTTATCTTTAGAACAATAACTTTAAATACTCTAAAACTGAGAAAAATAATACACTTCAATTACAGTTCCTGAGACTGAGGGACACATTCTTAGGGAACTTGTCTCCAAACTTTTTATTAGCATACAAACCATTATGTTTCATTGCATTATTTTCCAAGCAAAATTGTTTTGTTTCCTTTCTCCCCTTTTCTCCTTCCTTCTCCCTCCTTTCCCTTCCTCCTTTGTTCTTTCATGACAGGATTTCCACATTTCACTTGTTGAGAAAGTAGAGTTCTTACTTCATTAGAAGCAAATGTTTTTTGTCTCCATAAACAACTGTGCTGTGATTAATGGTTTTGTCTTGTGCACAGGCCTCTTAATAAGACTTATCTTGAGGTAGTGCGATCAGTGTTCATGTCTTCAACTTCTGCTTCCGGCAGCACTGGCAGAAGATGCACAACCAAAGACTTACAAGAAGACGTTTCAAACCTCTACAATACTATTTGATTATTTGAAAAAGGAATGAAGTATTTTGCAGGTATATTTAATATTTTTTTTCTTCATTGAGTCTCATACTTTTGGGAGGAAATTCACCTGAATAAAGTGCCTTTCTTTTCCAGATGACACACAGGATGCTCTGACCAAGCACTTGCTCAAGACAGTCTATACAGATGTCACTAACCTTCTGTGTAACTTCCTGGCTGCAGATCTGATGATTGCTTTAGATGACCCTGCAACCATCACAAGTGAGGTCCCTGAGTGCCGACTTGCTGCACGATGTCACTGGAATCTGAGCACGCTTTTATTTCTTTCGTTAAAATAGTTTAAAAGGACAAAATGTAAATATTTCAGAAAAGAATCAGATTTTATTTTTTTAGAAAATCTCTCTAAAAGAGTTTCAGAAGAAAATATTTGAAGATCTTAATTCAGGTATAGTACAACAGATACATAGTTGTTAGCAGGATTGGCTTATCACTAAAAATAAAGATACTTAATAATAATAACCACAGTTAATTATATCACAAACAAGGTTTTTCCTAATTATTTGTCAGTCTCCTCTTTTCCTGTGGATTTGTAACTTCCTTGATAATCTATTTGTTTCCTTATTGTCACGGTCTTTCTCATTTGATGATGCTATCTTATTTAAATACTTAGACAAAGTCAAGTTCTGTTTGATTTTTAATTGAGATCTCAAACTAAATCCAAAGGTGATCTTTCCCACCTCCTGCTGGAGGAAGAAAAGCCCTCTGTGTTCCTGAAACCACAGCATCAGTCCGCTTCCAGTCTGCATCCTTGTTCAAAGCTCTGCGCATAAATATCTGGCTTTGACCAGAGCAAACCCCATTCAATCTAATGCTGTACCACGGGCATTGTGGTTAGTGCCCCACACGTGGTATGAGCTGTGTTCTTATGTGACTCTTATAGGAAGGACCAACTCCAAATAGGTGCAGTTACTACTTTCTACTACAAGGTACTGGCCTTCCTTTTCCCAGAATCCCCAACTATCTGGAAAGTGCCAGTCTTTTGTCTCTGTACCAAGTTCTGTTGTAAGAAATATGGGCAAACTTGCTTCATCCTCATAGTGGGACCACAGGATGCATGTCTGTGCAGAGAGCTGCTGAAAGTCTTTATGCCATGTATCATAACGAGTTGATGGATAAAACTGAAGAGGATGAGCATCCTGGTCCAACAGTGAGGAGCTGAGAAGAAATGCCCTTTTAGATTCAGCCTTACTAGGAGAGTTAGGGCACCATGACACAGGCTGGGCATGGTACAAAGTGAGAGAAGCTCTGGAAATCTGAAGAACAAAGGAAGATTCTTGCTTTTTATAAGTTTGAGGGAAAGAGAAGTTCTCTCCCATGTGAGAGAGCCACAGCAGCACTAGATAGGACCTTAGCTTAAGCTCCTAGATCAGGAGCTTAGGAGCCTTGGCTTTCCCTGTCCTGAAGGCACAAGTATTGCTTCCCCAGGTAGCCTTGGGGACTCATGTCCACATCTGTGTTCTAACAGCAACCACAGAAGAAAAGCACAGGTGCCCTTTGCTCAGGCATTTCCAATCTCTGTGAATGAATGAGGGGGACCTGGAGAGGGAATGGCACTTTCTTCCCAGCGCAGTGGGAAAGAGAGGAAGTTGGCTCTTCCCCAAACACTCCACTTCCCACAGGGCCAGGGACTTTCTAGTCTCCCTCTTGTGCTGCTGGAGCCATAAAAGGACCGGACTGCATCTAGACTTTTTAGTTCATTGTTGGCTAACTCTATTTTTTAATACTTTTAAGCATCATTTTATCCCTGTTTTGAGATCTCAAATTTTTAAAAAAGAGATAAGTTCCACTTAGCATTCCGCTACATTGCTAAATATATGTGGTTAGTTTGTTTGTTTGCTCCTCTCAGTACCAGGTATCAGAAACAAAACAAAACAAAAAAACCTCTTTTTCCTTACAGATAAGGAAAAAAATTATAAGCAAATTGTCAGAAGAAACCAAAGTAGCTCTCACAAAACTTCATAACTCTCTGAATGAAAAGGTAAGTAGACTCTAGTTAGTTACTATAACTAAAGCTTTATGTTATAAAGCTCTTTGGTAAGGTCTCATCAGAATAATGGTTAGCTCTATCTAAACTTAGCATTCTATATTCCTGTATGTTCTGGGAGGTTAAGGGGAGAGGAAGATGGAAGCACTTGCATTTTTAACTGTGAATCCCAATTTCCATAAGCCAAAATGGCCTTTTTAAAAATTGCATTTCTGTGTAAAATTAAAAAGTATTAAATGGTCATATTTTAGGCACGTGCATATGAAAGTAAACTATGGTATTAAATATCTTTAGAGCATAGAAGACTTTCTTTCTTGTCTGGATTCTGCAATAGAAGCTTGTGATGTTATGGTGAAAAAAGGAGACAAGAAAAGGGAAAGGTAACATGTAATTCGTCTATGTAATTACTACTCCTAGATGGAAAGCATTTGGTATCTGTGATTTGAATATGCGTGTCTGAACCTTACACAGTGAGTTGTACTGAAATGTCTGTAAACTTTTAAGCATATCAGTCTTAAATAGGTATTTCTGTGACCTTCTTGGTAATATAGCCAAGTTCCCTAATCCCGTAGTTGATTCAACCTAAGACTTGTTAGCATTAGAAACTTTCTTACAGAAACTCCTATATAAATCAGTACAGTTCTGTTTGATTCCTGGCAACTGTAAACAAAAAGCATATGTTGAATACCCTGCCCTGTAACATTGTAATCTTCTGGCAGTTATTCTACACATGTCAGATAAACCTGTTTGTGTGTCTATATCCCACATTTAATGACTCTCTTAAAATGTTGGAGAGGTAGAGCATTAAAGTGGAGAAACTAAAAACCATTAAGTATTGAGTTGTTGTTAATGTGATCGTGTTTTTGTTCAGGCAGATCTTATTCCAGCATCGACAGGCACTGACCGAGCACCTGAAGGTCACAGAGGATGCTGCTCTCATCCTGCACCTCACATCAGTGCTTTTATTTCAGCTCTCCACCCATAGTATGCTGCATGCACCTGGGCGGTGTGTGCCACAGATCATTGCTTTCCTGAACCACAAAATCCCAGAGGTACTGCATGTTTAAAACATTGGAAAATGTGTTTAATACACTGCAAAGCTTTTAAACTTTGAATATTCTGAGTGAATTGATATGAATTATTGACAACGCTCAGGCCAAAAACAGAAAAAAATAACTAAACAAACACAAAATGTTACTTCCAGGTACTGGAGCCATCAATTAATAGGTAACTGACTTTTAAAATTTAACATAGCTTGAAAATCTTTCAGGATTCTACAAATCTGATTTTGGATGTAAGCTTTTAGAAAGATAAGAATGTCAGCACTTCTGTCTCAGCTTCCCTAGTTACAGTGTACCCTTCAAGAACTAGTGTACATATCTTGCCTGTGCAGACTTCTGAGAAACACAGCCTAGCTAAAAATCAGTTGACTTCTTTGGATCTTCCTATTACTTTGAGTGTCTTTGGTGGTGGAACCTAGCTAAATCAACTTCCAGTAAAAGGATCTGCACATGTTTTATTTCCATCATCTGTAACTGAGAACAAAGACCTTGCTAGACTCAGCTTTCCACTGTCAAGGGTGTGGTTCAGTAGTGCTGACTATCTTCTGCGTGTCCACAAGTCCTGCTGCATCGGCTCCACAGAATGCTGTGTTGCACTTGGTTCATTGTCCCCTTTCTCTTCACAGGATCAGCACACTCTTTTGGTAAAGTATCAAGGCTTGGTTGTGAAGCAGTTAGTCAGTCAAAGTAAGAAGACTGGGCAAGGAGAGGATCCCTTGAGTGATGGCTTAGACAAAGAGCAACGTGACATCACCAACACTACTCGGAAAGAGCTTCAAGAACTTTCTTTATCCGTTAAGGACCTTGTTCTGAAATCCAGGAAAACATCTATGACAGAAGAGTGATGATCTTGATTTACTTTTGTTATATAGTGAGTGTTGTCTCCCAAAGTTGAAGGTGAGTACTCACAGAAATAGTTACTTAGGGCATTCTACTGTCCACTCTCAGCCCTTCTCCACACAGTTCAAATAAAATTAGAAAGATGTAAATTTTTGTAAGTTGGATTCTCTATGAAAAATTTTTGTCATACAAATTCTCTATAATGGGCAGCGGGGAATTGGGGATAACAACTCATTGTTTGCCCACTAAATGTTGTAACTCATTATGGACAATTAAAAAAAAAGTTTTCACAAAGTTCTAGAACACTATACATTTTAGTTTTAGTTCTTTCTACATATTGAAAAATAATAATACTTGTGATATTTTTCATCTCCAGGAAAGCTCTGGTTTGCTGTGTGATTTCTAAGTGGCATTCTTAAATACATACGGGGAGAAACTTAAAATGCCATTTTTTTTTTTAAGGAAAAAAGGAGAAATTGCCTTTGGTGTGTTAGAGCTAAAAATAAATGGGGATGTTTATATTTTTATTACTGAATCCTGGCCCTTCTGTTGCTGTTAGTAGGCCTCCCACAGCAGTTTGCAGGGCTGTAGTGATGCTTCCCCTGAGGAAGGATGCAGAGGAGCCATGAGGCCGTGCTCGCCTCTACACAAGACTAGACCTGAGGTTTACATATAGAGGCATCATTCTTGATTGGGATGACCAAACAAACAAAGATTTTTCTCTGGTTAACCCAGTTTACATTTCTAAATTTGTTGTTTTTAGTCTCAATAGCTTTGTTAACCCTTAGTAAACTGTGTGATATGTAGTTAGACTGTTTTTTCTAGTGAACAGAAGATCTATAAGTGATTTTAAATTATTGAAACCTTTCTTTCCAAAAACTGAATGTTTATTTAAATTAATATTCTTGTTTTCTAAAGATTTTTGATTAAAAGTAACTAAAATTCCTTGGCATAATCATTTAAACCAAAGAAGTTTTAAGCAGCATTATTTATCAGAATTGTTATTTTGAATGTACTAAGTTAAGTCTCAAATACTGAAAGAATACTATTTTATATAATTCCTCATGTGACATTTCAAATGTTATATTTTATGGGACTGGAGAGATGGCTCAGCAGTTAAGGTGCTTGCCTGCAAAACCTAATGATCCCAATTTGATTCCCCAGTTCCTGTGTAAATAAAGCCAGATGCGCAAAGTGGCGCATACATCTGGAGTTTGTTTGCAGCATCTGGAGGCCCTTGTGCACCATTCTCTCAGCCTGTCTTGCTTCTCTCTATCTCTCTTTGCTTACAAATAAATAAATACATATATTGAAATAAATTAAAGTGTTACATTTTGAAATGTTTAAATCCAAAAGTAAGACTACCCTTTTTTTCTTTCTATGTTAATTCTGATTTAAAGTAATTGATTGCTGTTTGAGCATTTTTATTAAATTTGATGCTAGGACTGTAACAGTCAAAATGTTTTCCAATACTGTCATATAAACAAAGGGGGGAGAATGGTAAAGTCTCTGTGACTATAGATTCCCATTTTGTTTTGTTTATTTAACACTGAACCTGTTTTTTATTCAACCTTTATGAACCTTCATAGCTATGTTCCAGCAGATACCAAAGTCATCCATATCTGTGTCAGACTAGTCATAGAAAATGAACAGAAGAGATGATAAAATCATTCTGACTTATAAACAAAATAAAAATAGAAGATATGGTAAAAAAAATTCTGTCTTAGCCTGTTTGTATTTTCTTTCATTTATCAAAACAGTTCTTACTTTTCCATAGTAAATAAAGAAGTATTTATCATTTTTGTAAATAAAATTATATTACTGATTTTATATGTGAAGATTTAAGTTAATTACTAAAGTAAAAATTTTAAATATTTGCTGCCATAATAATGGCCAGAATTATGAATGTTATTTAAAATAAAATTGCCTATTTTATTAAATTTTATACACTTTAAAGATTCTATTGCTTTATTTAATACAGAAATTAATTGACAGATACATTAAGGATATCAGAAAAGATACCCATATGCTTTTGCAGAGGTAAAGGAAACCCACTTCTGGCCATCCCAAAGATGAAGTAGTATCATTTATCACCAGAATAAAAAAGTCCACAGTGTTGTGTAAGAACAGAAGAGACTTCACCACAGTATAGGGCCTTTTCAGAGTCTTCGTTATACAAAGAGCACTCAGCATGAGATGCAGGTGCGTTCCAAGCTGGAGTGTGGAGCACCCTGCAGATGGAGAAAGAATAGTTCATTGCCCTTGAACATGGCATTCAACCCAGGCCGACATGATATATTTTTCTCTAACAAAAACTAATTCACGAGTTTGGGCATGTGGCTCTGGATTCATCTGAGAAACCCTGCAAAAATGAAATAGAGAGCAAGCAGGGAAGACATCCAGCATCCACCATTGGACTTCACATGCACCCCAAAAAACATGTGAATCAACTTTAGGGAACATACTAAGTTTTTCTTCTACCTTAACCTAAGTCCTATGATTCATATGCTATAAATGCCTGGTATAACTTCTGGTGTTGAACAGAACATGTAGTCATTTGGGGAATGAACATTATTTCATTATATATTTTATTTTATTGCAACCATTATACACACCACTTATTGATTCAAAAAATCATGGTATATTAAATGAAAAGAGAAACGTAAAACTGATGGTGTGCCAAACACATTACCCCAAAGTATGGCATCTGAGAAAACATCTTTGTCACCAAAAGCCTAGAGACAGAAAAGAATATTAGCAGCCTTCCCTGTCTTCCCATATGATCAGATTCCCCCTTTGTCCAGTCATAATCGCAACTGTCCACTCATCAACAAACATAGGCATAAAATACATAGTATTACTTATCTCTGTGTGTTTATTTCTGAAAGTTCCATGTCATGTCAAACTGAGTACATTTATATTTTCCCATTAATTTGCCCTTTGTCATAGGGCCATTACCAACGAACATAAAAAGGGAAAGAAATGTTTCTTGTAAGACTTTGCACTAATGTGGTCTTAGTTTTCTAGTTATGTATATTACATGATGACAGAAACTATGTGCAAATATTTACAAAAACATCTAAGCATTTTCTTATATACTTAACATATATAACATTCATAAGAGAAATGTGAATATGAGCTGTGGCTATCTCTTAGATTATAAATAATTTAAATTTTTTTTTCAATTCTTCAGATTTTATTCAAGAAGCATTTTATAATCCATTAATATTTAAAAAAATAAATACCCTATAGCAATGTAAAGGGCAGAGGAGGAGCATGTGCAATTTTTTTTTTTTTTTGGCTGGTAACATATAAGAAATGTAAAGCTGGGTGTGGTGGCACACGCCTTTAATTCCAGCACTCGGGAGGCAGATGTAGGAAGATCGCCATGAGTTCAAGGCCACACTGAGACTACAGAGTGAATTCCAGGTCAGCCTGGACTAGAGCAAGACGGTACTTCGAAAAACCAAAAAAAAAAAGGAAAGAAAGAAAAAAAATGTAAGGGCAGGAATGCACAAATAATGGTAAATTTGACAGGTGTCATTTAATAAATCAGACGCAACAAAGTGGGAAAATTAGAGGCAGGTAGAGAATAAGGGAAGTTAAGAGTCCCAGTTACAGTGGATGAGGCCAGACAAACACAAAACTGGTAGGAATAGGATGGAGCTGTTCACTTGGGTCCAAGGCAGCTACAGGCCCACAGACAGCACATGCAGGAGATAGCAGGGGAGCAACGAAGATGAGAAAGATGCAAGAGCACTGTGGAGAGCACAAGGAAGCTCCAGGGAAGAGGACAGAGAGCTAGGTAGGTAGGATCTGAAGAGCGGAACTCAGTGGAACTAAGGGAAACAAACTGAATAGGCATGGGCAGACTTGGGAAGTCTCCTGAAAGAGTGAAGTCAGTGATCTGAGTAATGACTGCTTTTGTGTGCTTGTGTGGGGGCATAGCGGTACTTCAAATGAAAGGAAAACTGCAGTACCCTGAGCATGACAAAGGAGGCTCCGAAACTGAATTGGTGGGTGGCTTGATTCAGATGTCTCCATGAACTTAGTACTCTGAATGCTAGATGCCCACCTGGTGGCTACTTGGGAATTGGAGCCTTCCTGGAGGCATGGTGTTACAGCCAGCTTCCCCTTGCCAGTGTTTGGCACACTCTCCTGCTGCTGTTGTGTATGTGATGTGGGCCAGGAAACAATGTCCAGCCTCTGCTCATGTCATTGTTTTCCCTGCCCTCATAGAACTTGCCCTGGAGCCTAAAATCCAAAATAGGCCTTTTCATTCCACAAGCTGCTTTTGGTCAAGTGCTTTCAGCCAACAATGCAAAACTATAACTAGCCTCTTGAAAAATGGGTATAAATCCAGGGTAATGGTCACTTACCTAGATATGGACATGGGCACTGTACATCTCCAACACTTGCTTTCTTGCTCACAAATAGAAGAAAATAATGACTACTTAGCAAGTTTTTTATTCTGTTACTAATGAAATGCATTGTGTTCTTTGAATGATCAGAATTTGTTACTGCATGGTGGCACATGCCTCTAAATCAGCATGCCAGAGGCTGAGTTAGGATTTTAAGAGTTCAAGGCCAGCTGGAGAGATGGCTCAGTGGTTAAGGTGCTTGTCTCCAGTGCCTAAGGACCAGGGTTCAGTTCCCCAGTTCCCAAGTTAGCCAGATGCACAAAGTAGCACATGCATCTGGAGTTCATTTGCAGTGGCTAGAGGCCCTGGTTTGCCCATACTCTTCTCTCTCTTCACATGTATCTCTCTGCTTGCAAATAAATAAAATATTGTGTGTGCTTTAAAAGAAAAAAGGAGTTCAAGGCCAGCATAGGGTTACAGAGTAAGTTCCAGCTCAGTCTGGGCTACAGTGAGACCCTGCCTTGAAAAAATAAACAGAATGTGTTGTTGTCAACCATTTTTGCACCTTCATGTCTTACTAATGAAAGCTAGGTGGACAGAAAAAAGCAGAGTTAAAGGGTTCTGCATTTCCTTGTCTCCAGTTCTTTGTTTCTTATCTTGACTTCAGAAACCATTGACCTATGCTTTAATCACTTGGAATAAATACAGTTTAAGTTTGGTCCTGGAATAATGGAGTTAAGGTAAAATATTTTCTCTCATCCCACCTTCTATACGAAGGAATGGCTTCAACTGGAGATTCTAAGAACAAATGCTTCTTGTTGCATATATGAGTGTTAGAATTCCACTTAGAATTTCTGTGGTGAATTAGTTCCATTTATGGACTGCTTCATACCCAGGCCCACATTGCCAGCCCCTTGCAACATTTTGAATTGAAGATTTCAAAAGATCAGATGACTCTGAGCTGCCTTGATGTCACACAACATGAATATTATGTAACAATTGCTACCAGCCTGAGCAGAGATAAGCAAAAATTCACCCACCCCTCAGGTGCAAAAAGCAGGTGACTACCCTGAGTTACTCTCTTCAGATCCAAGACTCAACATTCCCAGCTTTCCCAAGAAGCAATAGTGGCCACATCCCCAACCTTATCAAGGTGAGAACACAGAGCCTTGTGTCTTCCAGATAGTTCAACAGCAGCCACTGCACTCCAGACATTTCTAACCTAAAAGGTGGGTTCTCATAGCCAGCAGAAACCAAAACCCCAAACATTAATTAAGGAAACACAAAATACTTTTAGAGAATAGTTTTTACAAATATGTCCTTAATTTAGCTTAGTCAGTGGGAGTTTCTGGAATGAACATTTGTCTGTATAAATGCTGTGTATTTTAAACTTTGGAGTTTATCCAAACGTTTCAAGTAGGAGGACTGGTTAATTTCTTTTTCTATTTAAGGTTCTGAAGGGAATCTTTTGCTTTGTGACTTTAAGAATAAATTGACAAGGAGTGGTTTTCAGCCTAGTAGGCGTCATTTATGTATACATCACAAACTTGGTGGAAACACAGGGATGGTATTTTTTTTCCTACAAAGTTGCAAAGCACTGGGGTTGGGAAGGAGACTTGGGTAGACCTTGTGTCCCATTCTATTCCTGTTTGACTTGGGATTTGACATGCCTATGGTTTAGAGGGGAAGACAAAAACAATTCATCCATTCTCCTTCCAGACTCTGAAAATCAAAGAAAGAAGCATTAAGAAAATGTGAGTATTCTCCATTTCCTTTAGATTGTGTTTATGTCGTATTCTCTAAATTTTCAAGGACAAGAAATTTTTGCAAACTTTCCAATGATTGCTTAAGAGAAACTTTCGCTTTGTAAACAAGTACATTTGTG